>JACXGM010006625.1:0-24079 GCA_016801145.1 Umbra pygmaea | reverse complement strand
CGGTCTGGTCAATAATCGCAAATTGCTTATCAAAAATGGAGGCATTTGTCTTTTTTTGAGCCAAGTGTATTTGATGCTATGTTTGGAAGTTGTTGCTGTCACTGCTGCCATTGATGTATATTTGAACACACAGGAAAATGTGCTTGGTGGTTTACACCTGCTTTTAAGAGGCGGTAAATTCCCCCCGCAGAATAGAGGCGCGCTCTTACTGGCAGTCTTTGTATATACCAGGGAATATATAATTAGGCGCACTTTACGCGTATCCTCCCACCTTTTTGCGTGGAACTCCCACTTTCCCCATGACCCTCCCACAAACGCATATTGAAAGCGCAACTTGTCTCTTGTCGCTCATGTGGCAGGCAATCTGCGGTTTACCCCAAGTGCATCCGGTTTGTAAATAGCCCGCATCGGTTACGTCCGTCTTTGCGACCAATTAGCGCCTGGAAACAGGCGCAAACGGCTTGATAAATCTAGCCCTCAGAGTGTTAATTTAACACTGATGTTTTTACTATGTACCTGCAAATAAATGCAGTTTTCCCAATTCTGTCCAGGACCACCAATGACTGTGAAATGCGCTGGTATTTTTTAGAGTCTCAAAAGGGTATAGATTGCCTAATTCATGCAACAAACAACTGTAACAGGTTATGGGAAAAAATAGCAATTACATTGAGCACCATAAATAATTGGACAATTACCTTTTTTTGTTATTTTGGTTCTGTACTCTAACAATTTAAGTTTGAAAGGTGACAATGTGAAGTAGAAGTGGTGCAGACTGTCAGATTCAATTTGAGGGTATATTCATACATATCGGATGAACCGTTCAGAAATGACAGCACCTTTGGTACTTGCTCTCCCCATTTCCGGGCACCAAAAAAACATTAGATAGTTTAACATAATGTAGAATGAAGTAATAATTGTCAATATTTAAAAAAAAATCCCATTCATTCCATTACCTCTTAACTTTCCAGATCCTTCTCCCTCTCCCTATGTGTTCCGGGACCTGCAAATATACATATGAAGCACTGGTGGAGAGGGTGTTTTGGCTTGGGCCTGTATGGCTGCCAGTGGAACAGGATCAGTTGTCTTCATCGATGATGTGACTGCAGACCGAAGTAGAACAATGACTTATCTGCTTAGATAAATCCAAATGCCTCCAAACTCATTGGACAGCACTTCATCATGCAACAAGACACTGGCCCTCATTCATGAAACGTGCATACGATCAAATTTGAACGTGCGATCATTTTACAGACAGAGATGGTATTCATCAATATTATCTTTGTTGTATCCTCATGATCAAACCTATGTCTGGTCGAAGACTGTGTAAACCAATGTAAAAAAGTAAGATTGTTTATGTTGGACCCCCGTTCTGTTAAATTTTGTATTTATTTCTTTTTTTATGTACATGATTGTCTTGACCAATACAGAGTTCCTCATTAACAACCTACGAAACACAAAAAATGCATAATTCTTTATCACTGTCTCTTTCTCAAACCATGGTTCTCTATGTGCTTGCACTTGGATAAGAAGTTAAGCAATAGATGGACTCACAAAGCCATGGCCTCAATAACAAGAGATCAACACTGAGACATTAGTTTTACAATAACAAAGAGATGATAATTATGAACGGATATTGAAACAGCAGTTGATATTGAACCGTTATTGACTCACCGTGACCCGTCTTTAAGCTTTAATTAACATTTGATAAACAAACGCCTAGCTCAATATGTTTACCCCCTGTCAGTAACATTTAGTGTCATATTCTCATTGTGAATGTAGAAAAATTCCCTTTCATCCACTGAGTAACAGGAGCCCAGCAAGACAAATCTGTATCAGGCTGGCCTCTGTTTGCATTCAACATGGTTTTTGGAGGGTTTAAGGTCCATTTTAGAAAAGCAAATATGTTACATCTAGCCCATTCTGGCCTGTAATGTTAGCTCTAAGCACATCCAAGAGTGGACCTACAACAGGCTGTTAATGTCAGGTTGTTTCAATGGTGAGAATTGTTACAAAGCCCAATTGGGGAAGAATAATCAGTTTTTTGTTCTGGTGGTAGAAATGTACACACATAAACGAACACAAACACACACACAGGTGTACGCTCACACATTTGATGTGTTAATATCTCACCATGCTGTAATCATGCTGTGTAAGAATGTGTTTCTGGGGAAGAATAGGGTGGTTGCACCTGTCTGCTACTGATTGTCAGAAGATGTTTTTAGTCAAAGACAGATCTCCTGCATCTCTGTCTCTCACACACACACAACCAAAAACACGAAACCGTCTAAGACGCCAGATTCATTCACGTTAATTGGTATGGTAATTTTGTTAAAATTTCCAGCTAGTGTGGTGTGCTTTTTTTCGGTCTTTAGAGATTTTTGTCTCCTCAAAATGCTAAATGCCTTCTTTTCACAGTGACAGTATACACTAATTGGAAAAGATTACCAATTTAAATACCTTCAATCTGTTTCATGAAATAATTTCTGTACATTTTAATATTTATCAGATTAGCTGAGGCTCTCTAAAAATGATGAAACATCTTCTTCGATGTTTTGCTAAATTATTCTGCTGTGCAGAAAATATTTAACACACACATTGGAAGTAATGTTCTCAGTGGAAGAGAACACTTAGTTGTTTTCTTCAATATGAAGCAGAAACATTTCTCAATTTTTTTATAGATGTGAGGAACAGATGGATGATTTCTAATTGGGTTTTATTCTAGAAATGAGGAAAAGAAGGATGATGTGTAGTGGTTTTTTTCTTAAAGATGGAAGAACAGACGGATGATGTCTCGTGGGTTTTGTTATAGATGTGAGGAACAAATGGATGATGCTCATCAGGTTTTGTAATTGATGGAGGAATAGATGGATGAGGTTTGTGGGGATTTGTTTTAGATGGAGGTTCAGGCAGATGATATCTTGTGGGGATTGGTTTTAGATGGAGGAACAGATGGATGATGTCTCCTGTGGATTCGTTTGAGATGGAGGGGCAGACGGATGATATCTTGTGAGGATTTGCTATAAATGGATGAACATAGTGCTCCCTGTTTTGAAATGTGTCATCAGTTAGCAGAGGGGTCACAACCCCAAATCACAGTTTGACCTTTAACCTTTTGCCCCGTGTCTGATATCCCCTTGCGGAACTCTCGAATTGACTCAGGGGTTATTGGTTCAACTAATTGCTATTTACATAGAGTTATTAATGCCCCAGTCATCTGCCTGTGTGACATTTCAATCGCTCAATCATTCCTCTCATTGGCTGAAACAGAATTAGACAATGTAGCGCATGCAATTCAGTATTCATGTTTAAAGTGGCACTGACACGGGCAGCTCCTGGGAAGAGGAAGCACGAGGAGAAGAGCAAACATTAATATGAGCCTAATAACTTTTCTCTACCTCCTCAATTCTTCATTCTCTTTCATGCTCCTGTTTTCCTTCCCTAGACTTTCCTCAACCGTGTTCCGTGTCTCTGTCTTATAACCAACTTTGTGTGTGCGTGTATGCGTTTGCGTCCACCTGTGCTTGTTTGCGTGTCTGCGTGTGTGCGTGCAGGTCTGTTTCCTTGCGTGTGTGCTCCTGTGAGCCAGAGTGTTCCAGTGTGAAATGTCACTCTCATTTTGCTGTTATTACTTGAGGGATTTGCTCTGCAATCTCAGCGTTCCCTTACACAATGCCCTGCACTGTCCTTCACTGTGTTCACTCCCTCCACAGGGAACAATCCTTTATGTTATTAATGCAAGTAAAATACCTGCTATGCTCCTTTATGATTGCAGAACAATGGTTTTTTATAATTGTTTCGGGGCTGTATTCATTTTTGTACGTAATGCAAGGTAGGTCAGGTCATAGTTTGACATATGACTCTGTTTAAAGTGCTGTGAAAAGAACACTTGGACATTTGATTGATTGATTGTGATGGATTACCCTGTGTGACTGGGTCTGATTAAAGACCTACTCCACATCTCTGAAGCTGTTGACCACATGTTTTAATCGCTGCCTTTACAGATTTTTAGGAATATAGAAAACGGTCAAAAAATATCTGTAAAAAGAGTTTTACATTTTTAGTGTGCATACAAAGTGTATGTCATCGAGTCCATAATAAAGTTTGAACATAACTAATCAGAAAAATGCTCTGGAAGTTTCTGCAAGTTTTAATGAACAGTTAGTATTTATTCATTTGATCCACTGGTGTTTTATTGTGAGGTCTCAGAACTGAATTGATTCGTTAGGCCTTAATATCGGTAATGACAATTCCAGAGATTAATACATTCTCAGACGCTTTGAACATTTCAGGGTGTTGTGCTTACACTCAACAACTATTGCCTCAAATAAGTAACTGACTGAGGAGAGGAAAAATAAAGATAACTGACACTTCTAAAGCAGACTAAGGCTGTAAAAAGATATCTAAAGCTTCCCGCTTGTAATATAAAGAGAGTCTGAAATGCCATTAAGTAATTGAAGTTAATGTGAATTGTTGAAGACACGATGTATAAGATAAATTAAAATCATTGATAGAATTGCTCATAGACTAGTCAGAAATGCAAAGCAAATCCTGCAGGAAGGTTTAGCTGGTAGATGACCAGTCCACTATGCATTGTTGTGCAAACATGATCTGCATGGAAGAGTCATCAGAAGGAAACACTTCATGCAATATCAATATCTCTATTCTACAACACAACACTTAGGGAAGCTAGAGGATGTTTTTTACTCAGCTTCTGAGGTCTGATGGTGTAAAAAAGTTACACTTTAGCCAAAAGCACCAAAGGTATCTTTAGAGGGAAAAAATGAAATTTCCTTTGAAGAAAATAACATATTGAATGGGTATATAGTGGAGAATATATTGTGGGGGGGGTATATGTGTATGAGCTGGAGTATATATTTGGGGGGGTTATACATGTATTAAATGGAGAATATGTTGGGGGTGTAAGGGTACAGTATAGGTTTAAGATTATTTTGTAGGAGTGTACTGTATGTGTATATTGTGAAGAATATGTTGAGGGGACTATAGGTATAGGGTACAGAATATTTTGGGGGTGTATAGGTATAGAATGGAGAACATTTTGGGTGGGCGTATGGGTTTGTCTATAGGACGTTAAAGTATAGATTGGGATAACGGGACATTTATTATCTAGTTTCCCCTTCTACATAACAAAAGCCACTGAGCTCTAAGGATCCATTTTCCTTTGGGGACCTGCTACGGTATGTACATCTTTGTTGTTGTCAGTCTCCATTCCAATACAGTATACAGTATGCTGTTTGTATCATCCATGGTTATTATCTCCCTCTTCTTGTCAGGTTAAACTGGTGGCCTCTTCCTAACTGCAACAGCTGTGGCTATGCTCTTAGTGAATATGTTAGCATTTCGATGAGGCTGCGATGCATTGTATGTTGGCTATACGTTTCCCTGGCTTAGGGGGAGTGCGGGAGTGAAGTTGAGACACAGCCCTGCTTCGCTGCGCTATGCAAGACATCAGAAACCCACGTCTAGTTTCAGAGAGGCGAGGAGGTTGCTTTCATATTCCTGCCACTCCTATCGTTGGCGCAGCGAGGGGCCAAGAGGCAGTGGAGTGGGTCACAAAACGGGGTGAAGAAATTGAAATAAAACCCTGGGCTCAGTGAAAGAGAAACACAACTCTTCATTTTGCCTTGTTGTGCAACAATGCATATTCCCCCCTCTTTCTTCCCATCACCCCGGCGAGGGATGCGCCCTGCCCTGTACTGTCCCCTGATGATTGATAAACGCAGAGCCAGGGAGTGAAGGAACACACACAGCGAGAGACTGGCTGAGGCAGAGAGAGAAAAATGCATGCATAAAAGATGAGGGCAGTTTATTGTGTTTTCCTGGGGGCCAAGAGAGCGCGAGTTATGGATTTATGTGCCGTGTGATTGGATGAGAGTGGGGACCCCTGAGACTGACAGTGGGGGGAGCGGGGGGGGGGCAAGGAGTGTTGAGGGGACAACAGGGGTATGTTGTTATCCAACAAGCATTCATGTCAGACAGGGTTTTATTCTGGTGTGTGATAATGCCACAAGTGGAACCATGCTAAGGCCTGGAGGTTTGAGCTGTGACACAGTTTACAGAGCCAAAGCACCCATCTTAGATCTGGCCTATACTGAAACACAACCCCTCCGGTGAATTTAGTCTCCTCTCATGGGTAGAGATAACACCCAGAAACGTGGCTGATTTGTTCAATCTGCTTATTAAACTATTGCATTTGATAGTTTTGATCCCAACTTTAATTTGTGACAAAAAGGTTTCATGACGCAGTCTATTTTCTCAGGCGACACTGCATGTTTAGGACAAAGCACCTTCTGCCCATTGCACTAAGGGTTATATTGTAGATCTAATTCTTGATTATGGAAAGGTTAGATATGATTGGGCTGTCTAATAGTCCCTATACATCAGTGTGAATGGTATTGATGTTAGTTGCTTTACTGCAGTGAGCATACAACCCTGCTACCTTATACCATCTTTATTGATTGACGTTGATTCCTTTGTTTCTTCTTTGGTCTTTTCCACTAATTGGCCCATTCTTCATTGATGGGATTGACTTTTATGTCTGATATTACTGAGCTGTATTTATCCCCCAGAGGGAAAAACAAATTAAAGGAGTTGTGGGAGAGCGAGAGTTTTTTGTTTTTTTTCCTCGCTGCCATAATTCTCATAAACCTTTTTCCTTATTGTTCGTAAAATCCAAGAAGGAATCATTACTTTCTCATAAACGTGATGATATTACCCCACCCTAGCATGGTAGCGCGGTAAACTGTTTTATGAGCCCAGCTATCTGTTACGAGGGGCCATTTCACTGCATTGCTGTGGCGTAACTGGCCAACATGATGTGTTATTCAATCCATATGTATGGATCTCCCATTTGAATTAAGGGCAGCTCTATGTCAACATTTTATAGCCATGGGATATGGCAATAAGTAGCCTTACCCACCTGCTCTGTGAACTTTTCTTATGGGCTGTTTTAAAAACATTGGTTTTACCTACTGAGCAGTTGTCTCATTAATGCATTATGCTCTCATATGTACAGGTATCTAGTACCTGGTTGTGGGTGACCTTTAACCCCAGAGCAATATTATTGACCCACTATTCCCTTTTTTGTTCTTGTTTTTTCTGCTTGAATTGTGTTCAACAAGGTCATAATGAAGGGCCAGCAATGAGGGAGATGATTCTAGGAGATGGTATCCTAGAGAGTTAAGGAAGCCATAAGAACGAAATGTGTATTAATTAGAGGAAATATAGGAGCATGACGGGGGCTTCAGTTGGACCCGTGGTTAGGGAGTCTTACTTGTAAGTTTGATTCACGTTGGGTAAATGTGTCCTTGAGCAAGGCATTTTACCCTAAGTTACTCCAGGGGGATGTACCTGTAGGTAGTGTAAGTCACTTTGGAAAAGAGCATCTCTAAACAACTAAAATGTTGATGTTAATGCTTAGTTTAAATGTACAATATCAGACATGAAAATGTGCAATGCATAGATACATACATTGAAATAATGTTTGCTAGAATCATTGGTGCCCTTGTACGAAATGAGACAAATCATGGATCTACAAGATATATCCATTTCTACATAATGGGAACTCTTACAAACCTTTATGAATAACTCTAGTCTGGTCTTGAGCTCAGTTTTAACAATTTGAAATAGTTCAGCTGGTGAAACAGATGGAGAAACTTGTCCCTTTTAAAAGTATCTACATCCGTCTGTCTGTGTCCATCTGTCAGTTTTTCTGTCCGTCCCAAGGCTAATAGTTCTCCTTGATTGGTGGCTAGCACTTCGATAGGTTATCGCCAGATGCTCTGGGGTGCTATGTCCATTCGTCTGGTTACCCCTGGAGACAGAGTGCGGCCCTGGCAACTGCCTCCGCTACACTTTGAAAGGACAAAGAGAAAGAGGAGGGTGAGAAGAGATGGACTGTGGGAGAGACGAGAGGTAAGGAGGGGACACTGGTTCTTTTCTGCAGGTGTATAATGAAATGACTTTCTCCAAAGGTTACAGAAACCCAGATGGTGAATGTCCTATTCTAAGAGAGCAGACATGAATTTGTACATTTAGTCTGTGGAGATGCAAACATTATAGGAGAGATTCTAAAGTAGAACGATGTAGAGAAACAGAAAATACAGAAGCATGATCAACCTTGTCTGTGCGTGTTCATGTATATATGTGTGCGTGTGTGAGACATCTTTCTCAGAGAATAATTTTGGTGTTCCACCTAACCCAGTGTCCCATGTCTGCTCTCTGTGCATCCTTCATACATGGGATCCTTAAGCATGTCCTGTGTTTGGTATTCCTAGGGTGTGGTAGTAAAGATATTGCTGGGAACTTATTCCGGTAAACTCTACTTGAGAGCTTAATGACTGCTTAAGGCAAAATACTGTATATTAATTTAGTATTTTTATATTGTGTGTGTGTTTTTCCGTTGTGTCTAGATTTCTCATACATATTGTCTAACCTATGGATGTTTTACTTGTGTTAAAACAAATCTGAAGGACCATAACATCTTTGTGTAACGTGTTTGGTTGTTTCTTGTTAACAAGCTGCAGAATTTCCCTGAATGACCCGTTAAAAGAACGGGACAGGGTTTTACATTCTAAATGCCCCGCTGCACTTTACTCATCGTCTCACGCAACATCACAGGCCAACCGTTGAACTGTGAATGATACTTCTAAATACGTCCATGAATGTAAAAGCATGTTTAAAGGGGAATGTGTCGTTCAGAACAGACTGTATGGAAAGTGGTGAACATTCGAGCTAACTGAATGCACCCATTTCATCCATTTGACATTTCTGCATACAAACACGTCCAAGCCTTTTGTATGTGCCTCTGCATCAACATTATTATGTTTGTTTATGGCATGACAGCGTTTAAGACGGTACATCAGACATTGTGTTCGGCAGCTCTGGGGGTTGTCTCCAGTTCCAGTAGTAAAGGAGGATATCCTCCATAGTGAAATTGTATTAAAACCAAAACATCGCTGTGTGATCTGAATTTAAGATCATTCATCTGAAGGCGAACAGTGTTGTTTTTAACAGGGTTACGTTTCAAATCAAATGTTAAGAAAAAGCATTTTAAATGTAGGCAGGCTTGGTGTGTAATTTCATTGAAGAGGCGTTGCGTTTCACTTCCTGTAACATAGTGCGCCTCTCTTTATTAGCCTCTCTTTTAAACGGCACAACAGTGTACCAACGTGTGGCAGTGATCAATTTGAATGTCATTAACAGGGGTGCGTTCAGGAGCAGTCTTCATTCTCTCCACTTCCTGAAGCTGTGCCTGTAATAATTGAATCAAGGGAAAGGGTCTGCGTTCTAGAGACTCCTGGTCAAGCAAACAAAAAGATTATTAATGTCTTCCAATAAGATTGTATACAGGGGAGGCTGAGAGAACCCGTGCCATTTACAAAGCAATTTACTGGCGTGATGATGCGAGGATAAATAAATGGGAATATATTGTTGGCTTCCTCAAAGGAAATAGGCGATTATGACATTTGGAAAAATTTAAAGTGGAGGAAGTGTCATACATCCTCAGGCGACCTGTGAATGACATTTAGTTATATGATGACTTATTAATAAGTACAAGAAATATTTAAAATACATTGTGCATGTTGGTCGCTGTCGTTATACCCTAAACAGTTTGATGATTTATATTATTCTTTAGGCTGTGCGTGTAAATGCTATATCATGGTATTTAGGCATTCAAGCATGTAGAAGGTGTACTGTAATTACGTTAGTTTTGATTAAGTGGGGTCTTTGTCTGCATGTGTTAATCTCTTGTGCTTGTCTTTTATCATTTGCTTTATATTTAATTTACCTCCCCCTTCAAACCTGAAACCCATCTCTTCCCCCACTCTCTGTGCAAGATATACAATTTGAAATATAAAATTATAGGGTCCTTCCCTCCCATTCGCCTCACCTCTCCCTCTTTCGGGAGAGAAAAGAAAAGAAATATCATCAACTCACCATTCTGTAGGACCACCCCTCCCCAACACCCAGCCAGCAATATATGTTCCGTCACAAGTGCTTTACCTCTCCTGATTATAATTTAGAATGTTGCTCTCACTCTGTAATGTAGGTATCACAGGCTACACACAAACACACGGTCACACACACCAGCTAGAAGTCAGCGTGGATGGGATAGCGTGACCATGGCTCTGGCTCTTCGCTCCAGTGTAGCGTAGAGACGGCTATCACACACATCAGCTATGCAGAACCGCGGAGGGCCCGAGTCGCCCTGGAGTCACTCCGACAACAGACGGGGGAATGGAGGTATAGTGCTGGCATGATGGCGAGAATAATGAATGAAAGAAAGAACCTGAAAGAGGGACAGTGTTAGATGGAGGTATATATAGAGAGAATGTATTAGATGGAAGTGTAGATATAGAGAAAGTTTTAGATGGAGGTGTATGTATAGAGAGAGTGTTAGATGGAGGTGTAGATATAGACAGTGTTAGATGAAGGTGTAGATATAAAGATGGTGTTAGATGGAGGTGTTAATAAAGAGAGTGTTAGATGGAGGTGTAGATATAGACAGTGTTAGATGAAGGTGTAGATATAAAGATGGTGTTAGATGGAGGTGTTAATAAAGAGAGTTTTAGATGGAGGTGTAGATATAGACAGTGTTAGATGAAGGTGTAGATATAAAGATGGTGTTAGATGGAGGTGTTAATAAAGAGAGTATTAGAAGGAGGTGTAGATATATTGATTGTATTAGATGGGGGTGTAGCTATAGTGACAATGTTGACTTCCTGTTTTGTTAGTGTGTATCGCTGCTTGCTGTTTGCTGCTTGGTGAATTGCCAAATTGTTTTATGTTTATTTTATTTTGTCATCTACTCTACACTTTTTTGTTTTACGAATTTACGAATTTAATATTTTACTTTTCATCTCACACATTTTATTGAAAGTTTTTTATATTTACATTTTTTGTAATTTAGCTTACTCTTATCCAGAGCGACAGCAAGTACAGGGACATTCCCCTGGAACATCTTAAGGTAAAGTGCCTTGCCCAAGGATACAATGACAGTTGGCACAGTCGGGAATCAAACTGACAACCTTTCAACTACAAGTCTGACTCCCTAACCAAGAGTCATCTGCACCCCCAGTTTTTACCTCGGGACCCTTTCTTGGACACAATGAGTTTCTCAACTAGTACAACCAGCCGAAGCTAAGTAGCATGTTGTATTTCAGTTGCTGTGCTCACCTTGCTAAGATAGCTGTAAGATAGCTTGGCTTCAGCCAGTTGCCAGTCAATGATTATTCTAGTGTAGAAAAGGATAAGAACGCAAATGAGCCACCAGGTAGTGTTAATAGTATAAGATATTTTAACTCCCCCGCACTGTTCTCAAAGCCAGACAATTTTCTCATGATTCTTAGGAAAAGACGCTCTCGGCCTGCTCGACTGGTGTCAAATTTGATGCCGACAACAGATCAGGGCATGACTCAACACTTTTGGGGCTTGAGCAGCAGATGCGTCTAAGCAGGACCAATCACAAAATGCAGAATCAGCCAACAGCCATACAGTGTTTTCTAGAGAGTATAGCGATAGAGAGTATAGCGATATTTTTTATTCATGTTGGCACCAACGATGTTAGGATGAAACAGTCAGAGGTTACTAAGCAGAACAAGCTTCGGCTTGTAAATTAGCTAGAAAGATGTGTTGGCATCGAGTAATTGTCTCTGGCCCCCTCAAAGGAGATAGAATTTGCAGATAACTGGCTCTCTTATTTGCGACTCACCCAGAAAAAGAGTCAAGCCTACCTGGCTGAAGAGTAATGGACTCCATCCAAGCTGGAGTGGTGTTCTTCTTTTATCTAGCAACATAGACAGGAGTCTAACTCCAATAGCCTCACCATGAAATAGGGTGCAGGTTAGGCTGCAGGCTATTAGCCAGCCTGCTAGCTTAAGGGAGTCTGCACTAGCATAGCAAGTTGAGTTCAGTTTTCAACATTGAGACTGTGACTGTCCCTTGATCCGGGTTGAGTAAAACTAAACAAGGTGTATTCACCTTAGTAATCTTACTTAAAGGTACAATATGCCGTTTTTCAAAACAATAACAAAAGACGTACTTTGCATTAAAAAAGCAAACATCACTATACCTATATTATATATATATTTCTTAGTTGTGTACTTACATTATCCTAAATGTTTCCACCAACTTTCAAACCCAAAGAAATGTGTAATATTATTCGAAGACACGGGACGTTTCATATTGTCTTCCGTCAATGGCGTCATATAACCTTTCACTGCTGTAGTTGCTCTAAGTTCCAGGGAAACGCCAAACATAATGTGAATAAAGTTATAATATTTTTAACAATATATTACTTTGTCAGTGAAATTTTTTGTGCCGGAGACGATAGATTGGAAGGTTGTCATTGACGACGATACCAAAGCCCATGACTCCACACTACATCCCGACTACATATTGTATGTTTAAATAAAGCATTTCTGTCACAAATGAAAAAGAATACAATTACAAAAAAAGACTCAAACCTAAAAGTGGGACAACTAAATGTCTAATCCCTTACTTCAAAAGGTTGACTGAGAACATTTTCTCATTTGAGAGATTGAGAGGAATGATTAGGTTCCCATGTTGGTATGAGGGCCAGTTTGGAAGTTTGTCCAGGACGGCGGGATTAACACCCCTACTCCTACGAAAAATGCCATGGGATCATTAGTGACCACTGAGAGTCAGGACACTGTTTAACGTCCCACCATTACTGCCAAGGGGCATTAGGAATGATATTTAAACCAGAAGGAAGAGTCCCCCCTACTGGCCCTCCAACACCACTTCCAGCAACATTGGTCTCCCATCCATGGACTAACCAATCCCAACGCTGATTAGCTTTAGAAGTAAACCAGCAGTCCAATAAAGGGCCCTATGATGCTGTCTGTAAAACTGGTTACCATATCCCCCGTTAATCTTACAAAGGCAGTGGTGTTGCCATCATTTTTGACACTGATCTTAAACTTACACACTAGAAAATAACTAGGTTTGTGCCTTTTGAGGTTCTAGTCATGAAATCTATTCGGCTTATTCAATCAGTTTTTATAGCTACTATTTACAAGCCACCTGGGCCATACACAGTGTTTCTTAATGAATACCCTGAATTCTTATCTGGCCTATTAGTCATGGCAGATAATATTATAAATTGCGGCGATTTTAATATTCAGAACTCAAATGACCCTCTCGAAAAGGCTTTTTATAGCAATAATTGACTCAGTGAGTTTTGTCTAACATGTCTTAGGACCTACACACTGCTATGGTCACACGTTTAACCTTGTTTCAAAAAGCTTCATTAAAAGCTTAACATGGCCGCCAGAATTCTGCCTAGAAATGCAAAATTTGTACATACACTGAACAAAAATAAGCGAAAACTGGTAACTCCCACGCAATGACTTAAAGCCACACCACCTGGATTCAGCACCACGGCCAGCTCCGCAGCCTAAGGAATCACAAACAATTAGCATCTGTGGTGCTGAATCCACCTGTTGTGGCTTTAAATCACTGCGTGGGAGTTGTCAGTTTCGCTCCCTCAAAACATGCGACATCTGTGACATTGTGCTGTGTGATGAAACTTCAGATTTTAGAATGGTCTTTTATTGTGACCAGCCTAAAGCACGCCTATGCAATAATCATGCTGTCTAATCAGCATGTTGATATACCACACTTTGTGAGGTGGATGGATAAATTTGGCAAAGGAGAAGTGCTCACTAACACAGATTAAGACAGATTTGTGAACAATATTTGAGAGAAATAGGCCTTTTGTGCACACAGAAAAAGTCTTAGATCATCATGATAAATGGGGGCAAAAACATAAGTATTGCATTTATACTTTTGTTCAGTGTATTACCGCAATTCTAGTCCCTCTACAATGGCTGTAGATTAAGGCTAGGGCTGATTTCGAAGTTGTACTGTTACTTTACAAAGCACTTCATGGACTTACCTGTCTGATTTGGTGCTGCCATATGTACCTTCATGTACATTACGTTCACAAGATGTTGGCGTCCTTACTGTTTCTAGAATTGTAAAAAAAAACACTACAGGAAGGGTTTCTCATATAGAGATACAATTTTGTGGAATGATCTGCCAACCCAAGTGAGAGATGCAGTCTCAACATTTAATTCTATGCTGAAGACTCATCTCTTCAGTGGGTTTTATGATATATTATAGTCTGGCTCAGGGGGCTAAACATGTATGGTGGCACTGTTGACAAACCACCCATGCTGGCTTGCCTGGTAGGCTCCCCTCTCTCCACTGGGATATCCTCTCTCCAGAACCACCCAGGGGCCGAGTCACTGGCCTGCTCATGTTAACACATGATACCCCACACTTGTGGAATGGTAGTACACTGTGTGGACTATACTCAACCCTTTTTCAGGGTGGATGTGGTCTGTGGTGTCCCATTGTTGGTTTGGTCATAGCAATGTGGGTGGGTCTGATTCATGCCTGTTTGCTCCTGCCCGAGGAGTCTCCAGTCTCCCCCGTCTCAGTCCCCAGATGTTATGCTGCAATAGTGTATGTGCCGGGGGACTAGGGTAATTCCCCACTGAAGTCACATTGATTTGTGACGGGGGACAAGAGGCAGTTTATATATAAGGTACGCCCACTCTAGTGTTTCTGATGTCATGTTGATCCTAGGAGGACCCAAACCTGCGGAACATGCTTCAGGACCATGTGGCCAATGACTCCTTGCCTCCATTCTGTGCCCACCCCGGTGTGCTGGTGCCCACGTCACTACTGTCAGTGATCACGTTTGTGCCTGGTGACTCCAGCTGTACATCTCCAGAGAGCGTCCCCAAGACCACCAAATTGTGTTGATGCTACACAAAGATGTTGGTCACAACCCACCCATTTCTATCTCCATTTATGGACACTAATTGAACACTGATAAATAATTTGACATTAATACAATGGGCTGTACCTGCAAATCCCCCACCTGGTACAGCCAGAAGAGGACTGTCCTTAAGTCTGGTATCTCTCTAGGTTTCATTCTAGGTTCCACCTACTAGGGTTTTTTTCCTAGCCACTGTGCATCACTTGTGTTGCTTGCTCTTAGGAGTTTTAGGCCAGGTATCTGTCTATCAGCACTTTGTGATGAATGCTGTTGTAAAAAGACTATATAAAATAAATGTGATTCATTAGATGGAGGTGTAGATATAGAGACAGTGTTATATGGCTATGTAGATATAGAGACAATATTAGATGGAGGTGTAGATATACAGTATATTGACTGTATTGGATGGAGGTGTTGCTATTATGATGGGGTTAGATAGAGGTGTAACTATACATACAGTGTTATATGGAGATGTCAATTTATAGAGACAGTATTTATTGAATGTATAGATATAGAGACAATGTCAGACAGAAGAATAGTTATGGAGAGAAGCAGTGTCTGATCAAGTCGTATAGAGAGAGCAGTCAGATAGTGACAGTATACTGTATGTAGGTGTAACTCAATTTACAAAAACACTGCTGGTGTGGAGGAACCTCTGTGTGAATGTTGTTGATTGACTCAAGCAGTGGTTCTCACACCTCTTTTAGGGGATCCCGGGACATCTCACAATTTTTCTGTAGCCATGAAATAGCTAACTTGAATAATTCATCCAAGGGTTTAAATTATTTGACAAGATAGACACTATACTGTGCAATTTGATACTGGATTTTGACTGAATATTATCTGATTTTACTCTGAGGCCCCCCAGGAGTGTGTTTTCTGTCCACTGCTTTCCTCCCTCTTCACACACGACTGCATGGCTCAGCACAACACCACAACGCCAGGTTCATCATCGAGTGTGCTGACGCCCTAGTTGTAGGTCTAATAAGCAACTATTATGAGCCAACAGGGAGGAGGTATGCAAACTGGCATTGTGCAGCCAGGACAACAGCCGTCTTCCTGAACGTCAGCAAAACAAAGTAAATGATTGACAATTTCAAGAAGCAGATCATAGAACACACCCCAGTCCAAATAAATGGCCTTAGAATACAGACAGTCAGCGGTTTTAAGTTAATCGACATTCACAAACCCAAGGACTGGTCATAGACCATCAACACCACTAATTATTTTTGAGGGCACAATAGTAAATGTACTCCCTAAGGCAACTATTAAAATGTATCATTCTACCCTGGGCCCTCTCCAAATATTACTGCTGCACTAGCGATTGGACCTTGCCTCGCTACATCACCGCTTATGTTGGGAACAGCTCCACACATGACTGCAAAGCCCTCCAGCGGCTGGTGAAGTCACCCCTGCACATCACCGGGGCGATGCTCCTACCCATCCGGAACTTCTATTCAAAATATTGCCTGAAAATGTCTGCAGTAATATTAAGCAAACAAAGAAATTCCTTGTACAACCTGCATTGTCTACACTGTGCATACAACTAATGAAACATTTAGTCTTGTATTTCTAGCTGTAGGGACTGAGGTACTGACCCGGGAGAGAGACTGCTAGCTGGACGGCATTAGCACGGAAAGCATCTCCTCAGGCGGATGATAAGAGATGGCTCTGACCAATGATGTGGAAGGCTTGTGATTACCTGAGGCTGATCCCCTCTGCCACACACGGCCAGCTGGACACTGCCTTAGCAGCACCATGTAGAGTTTAAGCCTCAGTACGCCTACCAAGCACCATGCATTCGAAGAGCGGGGAAAGGACCACTGCACACTCACAGTACTTTTCAGGCTAGCAAACTGTTGAATTACCACAGCTTTAACCATCGTCTTTCCTTCTGCGAGGCTATGATTTAGATCTCTGTTTCTTCCTCTACAAGCTTTCCCGGTTACTGTAACTATAACTGAATTTCGATCTGTACAGAATGCCCCTAATGTTAATTTGTTCCTGTAAGCCTATGGTGTAATGAGTCTTCTTGAGTAGATCAGCCACATACCCAGAGTGTTGCTAATTCCCCTGATTGGGAACCACTGGTCTAGAGCATCCTGCCAACATAGCAAGAGCCCCCATGTAGATTCCTGTCTAGTTTGACTTGTGTGATATAATCACCTTTAAAGTGAACCACATATAGCACACACATACTGTATATATACACACAAACATACACAGAATCCCTAACAATTTAAGTCAGCGGTTTAACAGCGGTGAGTTAGCTGTGAGGTCAAAAAGCAAGGCAAAATCCACAAAGGCCCGGCTAGCTAATCGCCCAAGGAGTTAACGATTTGTGTCTAATGGAGCTGACTGATGGAAGTGTGCAAGGAGTATCAGTTGGCCCGATTCTAGATCTGGCTCTTTTTATAGTAGTTGATACTTTTCATAGTTTTGCTGAGGAGATGATCTCCTGTGCTGTTATCACATGCAATGTTGACAGGTGAATGTTGGCAGAGTTCACAAAATCCATTCAGCAACTTGGAAATGCTGCAGGGAGAAAGAACTTCCAGAGAATGATTTTGGCGTGTGTGCGTTTGTGCGCGTTATCGGCTGTGATGTGGGTGGTTACAGTTTACTTTGCCCTTTTGGCTCAGCTCCAAAAACACTTTTCTTTCAGTCCTGCTTTCCAAAGCTTTCACCCTAAGATTACGAGGAAATAGGAGGTTATTGGGAACAGTGTTCTGCAGATAAGGTCAGATAAAGAAACAGAATTCCAAGGCCAAGGGAATAAGTGAGTTTATTTTCCCTGGAGCGCTGGAGTCATGAAGCTAGAAGACACATTTTTACTAGATACAGTATGAGTGTTAAAATGTTTTTGGTTATCAGAGAGGACAAAAAGCATGCAAGGAGATAAAGAGGAGAGAGCATCCTGAAGTAGGCAGGGGTTGGATTTCAATATGTGATCTGAAGACACAGGGTTAGTGCCATACCACTGTACGGCACATTCTTGACTAGCTTATCTGATGTTGTATTAGAAAAATGAATTATCAGTCATCCATTAAATAAAGCCACATGATGCAGGAAACATAGTAGAAATGCTCATCCTAGAAAGAAAAACAACATTCAACATAAGACTGCAGTAAGTGCCATCACACCATCTCTCCACTTCAACCACAAGCCCAGAAAAATCATAAGAAGCACTTAAATGACCCCTTTTCCTTTCATAACCACACGAGGAAAATAAAAATCTCCTGCCTGTGTATTTGCAGCTTTGCTCTGCAGTAGCGGCATTTCCGTTTCCATAGTGACCCTGTGGAGGTTAATCCGCCGGGCTGAGCAGAGTGGCGAGCGCCGGGCCGAACAGCGAGCGGTGGGGCTGAAGTGCTCAGTGTTAGCGATGTCTCCTAAAAGCCTCTCTCTCTCTCTTTCTCACAGCCTTTAGTCTTCATTACCTCCACATCCCCTTTTGATTGGTTACGTTTATCCTGAGTACCCCCGGGTTTGGGAAAGCTACCATAACACTTCCTGGCTCTCACTCTGCTCTGGCTGTCGTCATGGCAACACAGGCCTACAGAACAGAAGAATACAGTTTAGGCTGAGAGGAAGAGGTACTGGATATGACTCAGGAATTGAGTTTTCCAGGTTAAGGCTGGAGTAATTCATCCTATTAGGCTTGACAGATAAGGAGGTTCCATTTCGGTGTGATTGATTTCCTGCATCGAACCATTTCACAAGCAAGCTAAACATTGTAAAATAGGAATTTAATTTGTCTGAATTCTTAAATAACATGTAACTTGAGAGACATGTACAGTAGTGGTAGTTTTATGTGGAAGAAAATGTTTGTAAAGATTTTAGTATTTTTTCACTTAGCACAAGCAGTCATTGACTGGGTGGATTAGCTTGTTAACATATAAGAGTTAGCATAATAGACTGTAATGGTATTCCTTTATACATACACAGGGCAGGCTGTGAAAAAATTAAAACAACATGTTTTTTAATCTGTAACTTTCCATAACAAAATCTACAAAAAATCAAAAGCCTTCCTGTCTTTGCCAGGGTTTCATGCAGTATGCTTTTGAGGGCAATACTTGTCCGGCCAGGGACCAGACTGTGGTTTAATAACCAATATGAGGCAGGGAGGATCAAGCAGGATCCTCGACATCTTCCATCATGTTTTGCAGGCCAGACTTAACCCATCATCTGCCTATAAGCCAATTGCTCTCAGGCCAAACTAAACATTAACTATTTATTAGCCAATCTCTGTGAGGCCAAACGAGATGTAAACTGCTAACTGAACCATGCTGTCCATTGTAGCTAGATATCCTGCAGTCTGGCACACAGAGAAATTCATTGGTAACACTTTACAATAAGGGTACATTAATTCACATTACTTAATGCATTAATATGTACTTTAACTAAGTACCTAATATGTACCTTAATATGTACCTTAACTAAGGTGCTTAATTGTCATTTACTAAGGATGTTGTTGTTAACTAAGGGATTAATTAATGCATTACTTTAACATCAGTAAATGCAGTAATAAGCATTAACTAACTGTTAATAACAGCTAACCAATGTTATTATAACATTATTTAATGTAGCAGAAAACATTAACTAATATTAATAACAGTTAACTAAGTTGTCAAATTATCATTTATTAATGTTAACTGGGGTGTTAATTGTTACAATATTTTAACATTAGTTAATGTAGCAATGAGCATTAACTAAGTGTTAATAACAGTTACCTAGTAGCTAGTGCTTTCTATTGGCACCTCACGTGTTACTTAACGTGTTTACAACTTTACAATTAGGCAAAGAAAGAGCATTAATAACTGGTTAATTATAGTTAGGTAATGTTTATTCAACACTATTAAGCATTTATCAAGTGTTACTTAAGGTGTATATGTTTACAACTTTACAATAAGGCAAAAATAGCATTAATAACTGGTTAATTATGGTTAAGTAATGTTTATTTAGCAGTATTAAAAAATTTATCAAGTGTTACTTAAGGGGTATATGTCTACAACTACAATAAGGCAAAAAATAGCATTAATAACTGGTTAATTATGGTTAAGTAATGTTTATGCAGTACTATTAAGCATTTATCAAGTGTTACATAAGGTGTACATGTTTACAACTTTACAATAAGGCAAAAAATAGCATTAATTACTGGTTAATTATGGTTAAGTAATGCTTATTCAGGACTATTAAGCATTTATCAAGTGTTTCTTAAGGTGTATATGTTTATAGCTTTACAATAAGGCAAAAAAAGCATAAATAACTGGTTAATTATGGTTAAGTTATGCTTAATCAGCACCAATTAGTATTTATAGAGTGATTCATAAAGTGTATATGTTTTCACCTTTACAATAAGGCAAACAAAGAACATTCATCAATGGCCAATTATGGTTAAGTAATGCTTATATAGCATATACAACAATGTATTTTGGTTGTGCTTTACGTTAACGTCTACATGAAGATTAAGGAACAAACAAACCTCTACATTAAAAACTATTGACTTTTTCCACTGAACTTACCCTTTACTGCAAGTAAGTAATATGTTGGAATTATAGAGGACATATGTGGAAAATTACCCTTAAATAATCAATAATGTAAGCAAAAAGCTAAGCTGTGAACCTCAAGACATACACGTTATCTCACATATTTATTCAACATTTGGTCAGCATTGACATAATGAAAACTAACTAGCTAATCGACCATGGCTGAACGTAATCATCAATCAGATCTACAAATTACTAGCCTGACCTAACCTAAACTGTATCCTAGTAATGGCCAAGCTAGAGAGAGGTGTCACAAGAAATTAAAGGGACAGAATACATTACCAAAATGCAATACTAAAGCAAAAATACACATAATACAAGAAATAACCACTGTATATACAGTAAGGAGTCCATGTCTTTATAGTTATTAGATAATTGTTTTAATCTACTTGATTGATGGTAATTTGCAATAATCTTAAATTGCGTAGTATGGTTATACAGTATGGTATATATTTGCTAATTTCTTCAACAGATAGATTCTTAAGGATTACATTTTGATCCACATGAAAAATATAAGAGAAATACTAGCTTGAAACACTTCTAATCATGTTCCCCAAGGGAGGACAAACTATGTCTAAAATGTTAGAATGATAGAGTCAACAGCCAAGGAGCTATTGACTATTTTGTAAGAGGACCCCAAGTGCCCTTCTCGATTGTGTCCCCAAGTGTCCACATTAATAATTTTCACATAAAAAATGATATAATTAAATAGTGCTCCGTTTCATTGCTGGGACCCTTTGGATGACGATTCAGAGAAAGATATGACTGTAAGTACATATTTTCTTGTCAGACATGGATGTATTAGCTGAGTCGTGGATGAATTAGCTGAACAAATTTGTTTTCAATGCACTCACATCACATTATTATGTGGCTTTTTATTCTTGTCAAAGCTATTGTAAATCGGGTATTTTAGAAAAATGTGTATGTTTCTAAGCTTTCTTTACATGTCAGACATGTATATGCAGAGTAAAATCTGAATTTGTGAGCAGTGATTCTAAGCCATTTTTTTAATTATTGGATAGCTGATCCTTCAGAGGTTAAGGAGTATATGGATATCTAAGAAGGCATTAAAATTGGCTTTTAGAGTAGACAGCAAAGTGTTCAGTGAGGGGCTACTATGCAGAATAGCATCATCATCATAAAGTTGGATAAGGGAGTTACCATAGCTTGATTAGTTGTTGCCCCTCGTCTGGACAACAAACATTTAGCATTGCCAAAGATAGATCAGATTCTTCTTGCAAGCCACCAAGTTTTTTGATTTGGTACAAGTCGGTACATATGTGGGAGGTTACGTTATTGGCAACTATACAGCTGTGAAGATTTGGTCCGGGCAGCGCTGTGTTTGTGTCGCCCTCAGCAGAGCCGGTGGATATATAATGCTGCAACCAGAATACAAACCCTGACCACCGTGACCCAGTTATACTGAGAGGCCGCGACTTAGACCACTGCACCATGTAGAGGCCCCAGGCAGCCACACAGTTGTACTCATTGGGCACTTGTCTGAACTACTGCATCTCACTGTTGATAAGACATTGTGAGTCTTCCAGTTTGCTACCTGGTGTTGAACCTTCCTTCCTTCTCCAATGTCACGCTGCTACTTCACACACTCCACTGGCTTTCAGTTAAAGCTTACATCTGCTACAAGGCCTTGTTGCTTGCCTATGGAGTAGCAAGAGGAACTGTTTCCTCCAACCTTCAGGCTATGATCAAACCGTACATCCTTACTTCAGCTCTTTGTCCTCCCACCTCTTGTCTCTTGGCCACCACTACAGGAGGCCAGATTCCACAAATCCCAGTCTAAGCTCTTCTCTGTCCTGGCACCTAAATAGTGAATTGTCTTCCCTGTTTAGCTAGAACAGTAAAGTAGAATTTTAAGCTATAAAATACATAGAAAAAATACATTAAGTTAAACTATTTTAAAATACAACATATTTATATATTTTTTAACTGTTTTTTATTCAGTTTTTCATCACAGCTATCTTTATAATTTCTTTCAGGCATTTTATGCTTTATTGGACATTTAAGCTGTGAAGGATGTAATAAATTGAGTTTTTGCTGAAACAGCGTTCAATTGGATTCAAGTCCACACTGCAGCAATATGTGTGCACCGGAGGCAGCAGCTCAGACCAGTCCACAACTATAGCAGCTATTCTGAACAGGTACATGTATGATATCAACGGTTAGGCCATGCTTTTCTTAAATGCACGTCAGTGTCTATTTCTATATGCACCCTGCAGAGCAAGGAGAAGGAGAGTACAGACTCCCCACCTAAATCTGGGTCCATGAGGGTGTAAAAGGTTTCGTCACCCTGCAAAAGTCCATCTCACTCTGCTTCTCCCCGATATACATGACAGGTCAGGACAATAGCCAATTACGAGCTGTGGCGACTGCCCAAGAATGTCAATCAGGAGGTGCATCTGGTGTGTATGTGTCGTGCAACACTGTCTCTCGGTTTTAGTGTCCCACACTATGTGTGTATTTCTATGTGTGTTTAATTGGTTGTCTATCCTGCAGTAGTTCTCGCGTTTCCTTCCCTCAATGTTTCTCCCGTCCAGACAATACCAGTTCTATATAATAGAGAGCGGCAATGCGGGTAAGAAGTAGTTTATTCCAGCCAAGCCACACCCACCGGGCCTTAATTGCATTGCATGGCATGTAAATGGAAATCAGTGCTTGTGGTGAGGGGACTGTCAAACGCTGGCAACAGTCGGTCCCTGACAGACTTAATTGGTAGTTGTCTTGTATTTCCATGTCATCATTAGTGGTCTAAGACGCTACTCCCCATACGTGCTCATACATGCGTACGGACACGCACCAAAACTCACACACACACTTCAGTCACACATCCGTTCACACCGAGCTGCATAACCATACACACCATGTATGATTGGTGAAAAGGTCATTAGATGTGCTTGCTGTAATATCAGCCTTTTCCTATAAGCCTAGGGCTGTCCTAATGACAGATATACCGGTAATATGACTTGACTGGTGTGATTTCACATTATTATTTCTCCACAGATTCAGGATTCCTGTGTTTTATGTTTTTCTGAGATCGGTTATTGTGGTGCATTTTCTCAGTATATTCTTTGTACAATATTCCATGCCAAATTATGCATGATTATTGCAAATAGCCTTTCGACATGGTACATTCAGTTGTATAATCATAACCATTCTATAAGCAAGTAAATCCTACAGATGTAAGAGTGGGAGGCTTCCTGTTATGGAACTGTACCCTTTCGCCATCCTCCCTGTGCCCAGCCCGAAGCATGGTGGTAGGATTCAGTCCAAGCCTCCCTGCTGGGGTCAGGCTTCCAGCCACAGTCCATGCATTATTGAAACTAAGCTTAGGGGGGAGAGTGGATTAGTCAGATATTAACCTCAGAGGAGGAGAGGAAGAAAGGGAATGACATGACGAGAAGCACCCTTGGCAATTTTACTCCTTTAATTAAATCCTGGAAGGAGAGAACAGATAGAGGAGAAGGGGAGGAAAAGACGAAGATACAAGAAAAATTAGAACCAGGAAAGGTATGAATACTTGAAATAGTGTGTTAAGAGAAAAGAGAAAAAGAGAAATGTGTTTGCCTTTCATTGTGTGTGCCCATGTGCTTGCAGTGTGTGTGTGTGTGTGTGTGTGTGTGTGTGTGTGTGTGTGTGTGTGTGTGTGTGTGTGTGTGTGTGTGTGTGTGTGTGTGTGTGTGTG
>JACXGM010006624.1:0-32301 GCA_016801145.1 Umbra pygmaea | reverse complement strand
ACACACACACACACACACACACACACACACACACACACACACACACAGTGTGAAAGTTATTTACAGTTGGCAATCTGCTATTGTCTTCAATAATTCTATAATGGGCTTCAATCTACCTGGTAGATAGCAAATCAGCTAGTGAATGTGAAAACAGATTGCAGTGACAAGGGTTAGTCAACTGATTAGTCAACTCACCTTATCAGTATGTGAGAATCGTTTTTATCTTCCCTGGACAGGTAAAGTTGTAACAAATCATTTCTTAGAGTGGGTGGATTGGTGCCCATAAATATACGACAATTATATTTTGGAGAATGTGAATGGTATACAATTTTATAGTATAAAAACATTATTAAATAAATATAACACCAGCCAAGAGGGCACTTTTCAGTCTGAGGGGAAATGGCAGGGGCTCAAGCCCCCCCCCCCCCGCCGGCTGGTTGATGTCTGTAGCTAGCAAACATCAGCTAACATAAAGAGTGACATGTAATTTATTGCAGTGTAGTAATATGAATAATGTTAATGTGTTTTATAAATGTGGTTTATTGTACAATGTGTAACATATCCTTTGTTTGAACTACTTACTGGATGTCAATCACCAACAACAGACTGTCAAGTCGATTCCCAAACACGCACTGTACCTTTCTGTATCAACTACTGGGCTGGGAGTGGATCAAACCATAACGAGGCAAAGGGCGGGTAATTGCAATATTTTGGAATTTGAAAAATAGCTTTTAAGTGTCTTTAAACAGCACACCTGCTTTCATTGCACATTATTAATAATATTGAAATGACATAGTCATGAATACAGAATATATTGGGGGGGACAAATCTTATTTGTCTGAGGATTCCTCCGGGACTTCCGCATATGCATTTCAACTACCTATCTGTATCAATTACCTATCTGTATCAATATTAAAACAATATGATGATGATAATCTGTAACAAAGTAAGGAGAAAGCCAAGTCATTTAAATCATTTACTAATTCTACATTTTATTTTTTGATTTGTTTAGAGGCCCTTAGTCAACCTGAGTTGATCATCCTGTACCTCACTGGAGGACAGTTGATAAGAACTACAACCTGCATCAGGCCGGTTATCAAATCACTCAACTGCTTAAGCTGTACTTGGTCAACTTGTCTGGAACAAAGGAACAATATTTCTAAAATTGCAAACCTCGCCCATCCAGGCAGGCTTAAGCAAAAGCTCAGAGTATTAAGAGGTCGTAGAAAGATTTCAAACACTAGCTGAGCCCAGGACAAACCTGCATATCCAGCCATATTGTTGTGATCTCCCTTATTTCACTCAGCCTGACAGACAACATCTCTATCACGGTTCAGCTGGCGGACAGATGCCTCGACTTGGCCAGGTCACTGGTAGTTTCTGTGGCCATGAAGTAAGTAGCTCGGTTTGCCATGAGCCAACCCTGGTGAATTATTGAGGCAGAGATCAAGTTAGGCTACATCTGCTGGAGTTCACCTTGTTTTACTAGGGACTGGACTCAACAGTGCTAAATGTGGCTAAATGTGGATACTGTAGATTATGGATGTATAAACCATTTAGTTTATAGATCTGTGTATGTCTGTTAACTGTCAGAATAGACTGCTTCGCAACATCGGTTTCCATCGTAAGTATAATAAAAGTCCTACTTCCCAGAATAGCATCGAATCAAAGCCAGGCAACAATAGTCTCGCTCTAGTAGGACAACACCTTGTCATGAAGAACGATAGCACAACATACTCCCCCGTCATTCCTTTCAAAGTCCTCACGTCCTAACAGATACTACAGCGACACAAAGCAGCAGTTAGAATCTGTAGTGATGGTACATAAGAACAGGTGTTTCGGATAGAGACCACTCAGCAAAATAGGTTGCCTTGAACATGCCTAGGAGATTAGCTCTTCTTCTCCTTGTTGGATTGAAATGCGATAAATCCAGTGGTGTTTGCATGGGTGGAAGAGGTGGGTGTAGATTGGTGGCAGCATACTGGCACGGCCCAGCAGGGCACAGCCAGGCAAACACACATCATGTCGGCTACTCCTGCTGGCCACTGTGTTTGCCCAAAACTGTTTGTCCAGCTGTTCCACTGTGGTGTGGAACACCAAAAGAGCTGGGATTTCTGTTAATTAAAATCGTGATTTGTCCCCTTTTTTGTGTCTTGGATCAACAATATTATATATTACTGTCAACATGCAAAGATAAATGCTCAGCATGCCAGGATACATGTTTGCTAAACTGAATTTGTTTTGATAGAACCTCTGTGAGGTTTACTCATGGAGCCTGTTGCCAAAGAGGACACATGTTTAGGCAGGATGGATTGTTTGGAGTTTCCTACGTTGTAATGGAATTGGAAATACAAAGATGCTTGTAATTTCTAACTAGCTTTAAGAATATTACTATTTGCATACATATGTATTTAGTATACACATTAGTAGTTTTGAGCCACACGCGCATGCAACCAAATACTGGTCTCCACAGATTCACCCACACACTCCCACACAACCACTCCCACACACCCATCCACACACCCCCACACACATCCACACACCCACACACCCACTCCCACACACCCACCCACCCACTACCACACACATCCACACACCCACCCACTCCCACACACCCACGCACACACTCCCACACACATCCACACACCCACACAAATCCACACACCCACCCACACACTCCCACACACACAGACAATAAATCACTGATCCCAAAATAAACAAAAATACTTTGGGTGTGAAATATATTTGACAATGCATAATGTAGATTGCCATGTTATTGTGAATTATAATTACATATCTCTTGGGAAATTCATAATAGTTTTACACGCTAAAACCAATGTTCTCCTAAAAAAGGATCACTACAAATATTAACTACCATATACAGCTACAGCAATTGGTATTCATGCATTTTAGTCCACAACCTCAGTGTAAAAAGCAAACGTGTTCATTTGAACCCAATGCAAAATGCCATCAGAATGACACCTGCTTGTGAATATTCATAATAAAATGTGCTATTTTGAGAATCTGACAATTATATTAAAATAACCACTTGTCTGTGGCAAATAAAGAAAATAATCATAAATAAGTGTTTTGTGCAATTGTGTGAGATTTTTAACCAAAAATTTGAATTACAACAAATATTTAAGCAATTGTCTATGGTGATAAAACCATGAATATAAAAAGGGACAAAACATGATGAAAGAAAAGAAATTGAATAAAAAATATGAATGACGACAGGTCACATGACGTTGCAAAAGACAGAGCTCTGATCAGAATGGTAAGGATGTGGCACAACGTTGGATTTGTGTGAAAGTATTTCCATCTAAATTTGTAAAAGAAAATATTTTTTTAAATGGCCACTCTGGACAACATAAATTTCAGATAAGAACGTGGTTTTGAATCGAGAAACCAAACATGTTTTTTAACGAATCTTTATTATAAAGACACGAATGTACATTTAAATTTTCAATGGAATACTGACATTGCGTGTCTAATTCACATTTTCCTTGTAAAGAACAATAGCAAAATTGTTGACCTTATAAACAAGTGCTGCAATTTAACCAAAATACAACACTACAGTCCGGACAATTAACAATATTCAAGTTAGAATAAACATTTGATCAGCAAATTGAAAATGATAGCAGCATCTTATATTTTCAATTTAAATTGTGTCTAATTGGTAGGGCTATATCAATTACATATGAATCAAATATACTGAATTTCCATCAATCAAATTTCACAACGAGTTTTTGTCTTCAATTGGTTGTTCTTGGGAATATTTAAGGAATATTTAAGTAAAATCCATAACACAGATCTAACTCCATCCTGGAAAATGAATACTGTTCCAAAACCACATACTCTCAGCTTGTTGGAGGGCAGCTTTCAGCGTTCAAGTGTAGAAAAATATTCCTTGATGTCCCAAAGTAGGGGTAACTGGATCCAACTTAAGCTTGATCTAAGCTAGTTCATAGAATGTTCACAGGTTGTGGACAGGTTTTATACTCTGTGCATTAATAAATTTACCAAACATTAATTTAAAAAAGTTTGATAATTGTCTCTACTATTAGTTTAACCTCTTAATGTTGTTTGAAGAAAAAAAGCTCCTCAACAAAACACAAAAAAACAAGAATACTTCTTTGAACAGTGAAGTTGGGAGTCACAAGACTTGGAACCGCCAGGAGGAGGCCTGGTCTTTGTAGTCCAAGCAGTCGGTGGTGTTGAAGTTGAGTTTCCACGAGGAGGCTGCGGCGGCAGCGGCCGTTTGGTCTTTGTAATCCAGACAGTCTGAGGAGTTGAAGGCCAGGCCGGCCCCGCTGTAAGCCTGGTGGTGGTGGGGGTGGTGGTGGTGGGGGTGCCCTGAAGTCTGCCCTATGTGGTGGTGTGGGTGGCCAGACATGGAGGAGCTTGTCATGGGGCTGAGCTGGTGAGGGTGGTGGGGGTGGTGCGGGTGGTGGGGGTGAGAGTGCATGGGGGCCAGGTATGAGCTGCATTCCACACCTCCGAAGTAGGAGCCCGCCGCCGCCGGGGCTGGGTATCCCTGTCCGTAGGCAGCCGCAGTCTGGCTGTAGGACACTGGGTAGGAGGGCGTGCCGCCTGTACCTGACACTGACCTCTGCATGCAGGAGGCGCTGGGGGGCGCGGTTGGGTCGGGGATGGCGGGTGGTGCGGGGGCTGGGGAGATGGGCGCAGGGCTCCAGATGGAGGATACCGGGGCCGTGACGGAGGTAGAAGTGCTGCTCAGGCCTGGGCCTCCATGTCCGGGGGGGTGGGAGACACAGGACGAGGCAGAGGAAGAGGAGGATGAAGAGGAACCGGCACTGGACACTGCTGGAGGGGTGAACTGACCGCTGCTCTCTGAGCCTGTGCTTTCCCTGGTTGGAGAGGACTTCTTCTTGGCTGGACGGACTTTAGCACTGTTTCCACTCTGGGCCTGCTGGCGGCACTTGGCTCTCCGGTTCTTGAACCACACCTGAGTAATAAGAGGTAAAATGTCAGCTTTAAAATTCTGCACGCGTGTCATACTTCAAAATCTGTCCTGACTAGTTTGTGAATCTTTGAATAAGCATTTGTCAAACTAGTCAAGCCAACTTGCAGAACATTGAACAGTTAGTTCTGTCTGAAAACATTTAAACATTTTCAAAATAATTATTTAGGCGAGTGCCACTCTATTGCTATTTCAAATGCCATGTTAAAGTAATGTTTTATACATTCTTATTCTTCAATAAAAACGATTTTTTATGTTATTAGTTAGTTATTGCAAATACGTGGAAATTACATGAAACTTTTATGCATTGTGCTCATTTTGCAGGCTACCTCTACACAAGCTTGGCTGCCTTCCCTGCATATTGTGCACATTTCTCAGCTTAATCGGTGAAACTCTAGAGGAAGCTGCCATAATTGCAGTAAGCCAGTGAGAGGGGTACTAAAGCTGGTTACATAAAGGCTATCACACCCATTTCAAAAGAGGGCTCAAAAGATCTAAAGATGGCCCTTATGTGAAAGCTGAATATTAATGTCATCTTTAAGAAATTAGTTGTATATATTTCTTGAGCTATATCAAAACCAGTTTTGGTGAGAAACATTGATTTGTTTTGTTTTTCATTTGATGAGTTTTTTATTTGTTCTATTGCATTTGTTTATTTAGCATGGCTGCATATAAATATTGCACAAATGACTACACAGACGAGTCACAACTCATTCAAATAAAAGTGAACTAATGATTGAAAGCTGCGGTAGATACGAGGCATTTTCCTGGTCATTAAAATTTTGCACTGCAAGTTCCTCAAGTTCCCACGAAAGGTTTACACAGATAACAACAAAGTAGTACACTAAGTAATTGCAATTGTCTACAAACCTGGACTCTGGACTCAGGTAAATTGATTTTCAGTGCGACCTCTTCTCGCATGAATATGTCTGGGTAGCGCGTCTTGCCAAAAAGCGACTCAAGAATATCCAGCTGAGTGCGTGTAAAAGTTGTCCTCTCTCTTCGCTGTTTCCTTGGATGCGCTGAAATTGAATAGAAACCTGTCAATGGAAACTCTTCGAAGCCATTTCGATCTGATAATAAAACGACATAGAGAACATTGTTTATCAATTCAAATAAGGTTAAGAATAGAAAAGTATGCTGCCTTATTAATCATTCATTTTAATGTTTGTACTTTTGTATACATTGCTTCAATATATTTATTTTACTTAATATAAAACTTTTTTCTTTAATGTTGCATATATATGGGGTACAAAGCTGAACTACAGCTAATAATTCATTTGCATGTTATTTATATTCAGAAACAATGAATACAAATATAGCAACTGTATTTCTATATATTTTAAGACGTCAAACTCAATTTGATACCTGATAACACATTTGACAACTGGTGTGGAGTATTTCGCTTACCGGGATAACCTACGGATGGATGCAGGAGGTCCATAGCCGTACCGCTGAGCCCCATTCCATTCATTCCGTACGGGGCCTGTTTGAGGTATGACATCATGCTAGAAACGGACACGGGGAAACCAACGTCCGTGCGAAAAAGATCGATTCCCCCAATCTTGCAGTCCCTTGATGAAATCCTGCAATATGAAATGTGTTGTGAGTACAACGCGAAAGTTTATACTGATGTTGGTAACTTACATTTTAGTAGGCCTAAAATATGGCTATTGAGCAGACCATCCAGGTGGATGAATATAGGCCTATAGCTTGTAGACTAGTGATTCATGTAATACAAGGCTTTTTAAATGGTGTTTGACAGTCAATGTATAAGCAAATTTCATATTTCAAAACATTACTAAATTCCAGTAGCCTATAAACGCATAAACGTGTGTGCGCGCCGTAACAAAAGTTAATCAAAATCGGATTCCCTCTCCAAAAATTCAAAGATTAGCCATTTACAATGGTTTCAAACAAAGTATGACATGACGCGTTAACGCGGTTAAACGCTATCCAATTATAAACTCTGGTTGAAGTGATCCATCACTACAGTAAAGAAAAAATTACGGATGAAATCTGTCGCCAGTAATGTATTAATTCCATTTGAGGCATGACTTCTTAAGGGCAACCTCTGGAGCCCTTGTTTAGATCTTTGCATCCACTGTTAAAAACATTAGTCTACATTCGCTATTGCCTACATTTTCGGTGCGTGGAGCGGCCTGTAAAACGACTTTAATCATTATAATTGTAATCTACATTTGGGCCCAGATAATTAACCACACAAATATGTAAATTGTCATAACAGCATGCATGAATTACAAATACATGCACAAAAACACAATGAACAGCTTTAATCATTTAGAATTCATGTAAGGACATTTCATGACGTAAAAAAACATTTTAGATTATTTGTCAGTTAGACTAACGATTTTAGTAGGACCTTCTTAAAACACATTTCCCAAAGATTAATTTTGAAATAAGACGTACATTATTGTAATATTGGTAAAAGGATTCATAGCATATTTTACAAAAATAATTCCAGACGAATAGCTAATATCCACAGCTTCTGGAGTGTATTTAACAGAAAAGGTGTGACACATTTGATACATTTGACCTTCAGTGTGTTATTAGTAAACATTTTTTTAAACCTTTTGTTAATACGTTTTCAATCTACGGTTATAAAACCTAAATCCTGATATTAACATTAAAGTATATTCATTTACGAAAAATGACAAGGCTACGAATGAGTTAAGGAACATTTTAAAAAGAAGACTTCGAAACCAGACTAATAGGCCAAAGCACCATGGCATCGTAGATTACAATTTCAGTAATTAAATTATGTGTATTTTAAGTCGAATAAAATTGTAATTTTGGTTTAATAGCTACCTTGTTACAATGTATTGACACTATACATATTAGTTTAATACATTGTTACAATGTATTGACAATATACATTTTAGTTGAATACCTTTTTGCAATATATTGACACTATACATTTAAGTTTAATATCGTGTTACAATGTTTTAACACTATACATTTTAGTTTAATATATTGTTAAAATGTATTGACACTATACATTTTAGTTGAATACCTAGTTACAATGTATTGACAATATACATTTTAGTTTAATACCGTGTAACAATGTTTTGACACTATAAAGACCTACTTGGGTTCATGCAGTGAAAACTGGGAACTGGTGAATGTTTAAATACGTTAATACTGCTCCGTATTTCCATTACGTCAAGAAGGATGTAAATGTGTCAAATTCTGTGTAAATTCACCCAATTACGATTATGATGAGAGCTCCAGGGACACCATTACAAAGTTATCAGCCAGAAAAATTAACACACGGAACACATTCTATCTGCCCTGACAACTTCGTGGTCTATTATTTTAGAGGCCTCCGATATTTTCCCTAATTCGGGTAAGTGAATAACCAAACCATAGGTAGTCCACTCTACAATGTTTATTAACAATCGACCGTAAAACCACTAATAAAGCATAGGCTTTAATGTTGTCTTTTGATAGTTTCGGAACTTTCACTAACTATCGTGCATTCATAAGTAGGACTGTTTTCAATAAGCGCATAGGCCTACTGGTTTATTAGCCGACTGTTGTACGTCGCACGTAAATACTAACTGTGTATGCTTATGAATCACAAAACGTCGTTTTCTCGGAATGCGAATAGCTTTCTGTAGGTATGCTTGATATAAATCCATAATTTGAACAAAATGACAAATAACAACTCGGAAAGTAGCTAGTGCTGTAGCCTATGAGTGCAAGATATAGTCTACACCTATATGACAGTGAAAACTAAAGTTACGACTCACCTTGCGTTTGGGATACCGTTTTCTATTTTCCTTTATTTGTAGTCAAATCAAGAAGATCCCGTACATCAAAATATCCACATGAGATCGGTCTTGAAATCGAGGTACCCGTAAATTGCGCACAAAAAGATCGAGAAATAAGCAAACTGCTAAAAAAGGAATTTACATCGATGCACGCATTTTTTCCAATAAGATCAGAGTTGCACGACGAAAATTGGACGAAGAACAAATAAAACTAAAATCAAATAAATTGCATTATCTTGTGGGTCTTGCACTTTGGTAAGGTGATTGCCAATGTTGACGGATAGAGATTGATCACCTTCTCCCTACCCTCTCCTTCTATGAACATAAGATACATGCAGACCCGCCCACTTTGTCCAATCCCCGTGCTCCTGTAACCTACTGGCGACTAGGATAACCAGTCAAATGCGAGTGTTGCAAGAAAGCCCCTCCCCTTCAAATGCTAAACCAAATCTATACCACGTGAACACGCAATTGAAAAAGTTACGTTGATTAAAACATTTAAAGTAATTACTTTTTATTACATTTAATTTAACTAAATGTTCTTCTTTAGAAATATGGCTACATTGATATAGTTTAAATTGCCTAATAACGCATTTGCAGAAGAACGAAATATTTAGGCTACACAAGACAGAAGTGCTTATTAATTTTTAGAATAAAATAATATGGCAACGATGCATGACTGAAACATTTCCCCAATAATGAAATTAACTACATATAGTAAGCTGGTAACAGGGCCTATATGTAAACTATTTTTAATTAATTAGGCCATACTCACTGCATGCCATGTACTGCATTTTGGAGCCTGCATGTGTCTTTGAGAAAATAACTTTTTCTATGTTTTCTATTTGGCTGTAGGCTAAATGTTTGTAAATACGCAGTCGTTTATAAACAAATTGGAGATTTGTTTTCATAAGACTGGAATACTTTCAAATGTGATGAAGAGCCTCTGATTTAACCGTGTAATATATTTTCATGAATATTAATGATGAGATAATCCTCACTTGGATTTCCATTTCAGAATAATAGTGCAGTTCAGTGAAACGAGCCTCTCACTCTACTCTTACAGAAAGTTTGAAATTAATTAAACTAAAGGTGAAATAGACCATGTGCTATAAACAATCTTGCAATAGGCCTCGGCATAAACAATTAAAAACTAGTGTTTTATTCGCATTTTAAATGAATTGCTTATACCAGTCACGAGGAATCGGTCTTCAATGGATCGGCCGCGGCTGGGGTGTTTTAATCTTTAAATCTTTTAACGTTGGCCAGAGCTAGAATAATTAATCAACAGCTAATAACAAAAGTCTGTCCATATAATTTAACGGATAGTTAAAACGAGAATGGGACTTTTAACCATTCTTTTTGAAACTTCAGAACAGACTAATCAAAACACTGATGTAACAATTCAAAATTAAAATGTGGAAGCAAATCAAAAGCGTTTTGAATGACAAGAGGTGTACAGTTCTGTTTAATTTACAATTGTATTTGGTAAGCATGTAAAGTAAACGAAAAAAAGTCTAATAGTAACGTCGATTACGTTTTGTCAGGGCCAAACTGGCCAAACGCAGATTAGACTAGAAATGTAGCAGGCCAATAGCCTAGAAAGGTTTTATATTTATTGGATAATCGTAGATTTGCACCAAATTATATAAACTCGAGCACACAACATAAAGTGTAGGCCTATTCTATAAAAATGTGATCGATTGCAGACAAGTATCAAGATATCAAATAGCAAGATCCCATTGTTACAAGAGTATTGGACCTAATCCCAAATTGCAGTAGAATTTTCTTAATGCTATAAGCCCGTAAAGCCAGGGATCAGGGCAACTGAAGGGGTGGGGGTGTAAGGTTTGTCTCTTTAGCTGGCAGGATTGGAGAAGGTCGTGTATGTTGTCGGTGGTTATTAAAACGATGATGCATAAAATCCCCCAACTTGTCAGAAAGCATGAGCACGCGGAGTCGGTATTCTCTCGTTCAGTCTTTTTAAAAACACTGTGGCTGAGGACTGGGGTTTGTCAATTCCAGATGATCAACACCTATGCGGTATAGCGACTTCAAAGCTTGCACATCTGCAATACACAGTGGGCAATCCGTTCTCAATACACACAGATACCACGCTACAGCTATAGGCCTGTAGCTGCGCGAGAAGAGCAGCAGGTCATTTTGAAGTTATTGAAGTCAAAATAGATTCTGTGTGGTTTATCGCTGGTGAAAATGGATTGAGTGAATATCTTCTCCCCGTTTTTGGATACACGCGTAAACTCCAGCGTTACGCAATAATGGAAATGCAAGCAGGTAAGCACACCTCAATGCGGAACCCTGGTCTGAGAAAAGTAGGCTAAAGTTGAGACATTTTGATTAACCTCGAATAAGGTTTAGAGCAGAACTTTTGTTTTTTAAGCTTTCAATAACAAACAGCTTTGCAGATTTCGAAATAATAGGCAGCATTTTTCCCTAATAAACAACATAGATTATAAATTCATAATGACATTTTAAAATGCGTAGGCAATTTTTTCAATAGAATTTCAAACATTTATTAATTTAGAGTAATTTACTGTAAAAAAATAAATAAATACCGTTTACAGTTTTGCAGTAGCCACCATTAAGATTTCTAACTATTAAAATAAAAAATAAAAAAATTCTGGTTCTACATAACCTCTACATGTACTGCTGATAAATGGAAGCCTGCCATTTGTTTTGTTGGAATTGAAAACGCAAATGTAAAATCTTCTATTAAATAGTTGCAGACAGATGGGCCTGTTATGCTTTCCGTTCCATCTATTCTTTTAGATAAGATTGTTGTGAAAATCAAGGCTCTATTTATAATCTTCTGATTAACCATGAAAATCTGATCTCAGTGGAAATCACGGCTATATAAACATTAAACCACTATATGCAATGAATTACAGAACAATTAATCCATGTTGGATTTAAACCTTTGAAATGTATGGAACATCTCTATGTCAGTTCACCAACATATACAAAAAATAGATTTATGTGTATTAAAAATATAAAGCAAATGTTAGACATTTTCTTAGTAGACTATTTGTTCCTATAATTTAAAGGCCTATAAAAGAATGCCATAATATCTTATCCATAAGGCAAACAATGACCTGATAGGCTAATAGCATGGCTTATTACATCAAAAATAAATCAGTGTCAATACACATTATCAAAACACCATGAAATCATTATCAAAGATGCTGAGCGTGCATGGACACCATAAATATATATTTTATTAGCATTCCTGTTATAGACACATAAAATGTCACTTTAATACATAATGTGTCATGTCATACTTTGCAGTGATTAAGGATTACTTATCGATTTTATGTATTTTGCATTAATGTCTATCAAACCTATTAATAGGTACCAGAGCTTCAAGGTGAGGTCACATGACCAATCTGGTAAGTGGGATGAGGTGTGATACTCTACTGCCAGATATTGCACTGTATGATACTCTACTGCCAGATACTGTACAGTATGACACTCTACTGCCAGATACTATACAGTATGACACTCTACTGCCAGATATTGCACTGTATGACACTCTACTGCCAGATACTGTACAGTATGATACTCTACTGCCAGATATTGCACTGTATGATACTCTACTGCCAGATACTATACAGTATGACACTCTACTGCCAGATATTGTACAGTATGATACTCTACTGCCAGATACTGTACAGTATGATACTCTACTGCCAGATACTGTACAGTATGATACTCTACTGCCAGGTACTGTACAGTATGATACTCTACTGCCAGATACAGTACAGTATGATACTCTACTGCCAGATACTGTACAGTATGATACTCTACTGCCAGATACTGTACAGTATGATACTCTACTGCCAGATACTGTACAGTATGATACTCTAATTCCAGATACTGTACTGTGTGCACTTGGGACTGAGATGTACGGTACTGACTTCTATAAAGCTAGCCTTCCAGGCTGAAATATCAACCAGTGTCCTCACAATCGAGGGCACGAGAATCATGCTCCCTAGACACGGCAGCCTAGGCCCACCAGGCACTGGGATGTCAAACTGTTTGACATTACATATATAGGCATTCTCAGTAACACAACAGTACTGGCCAACAATACAGTATGTAGAGCATTGCCACATTGATCCCAATAGAGAAACTGACAACATTGAGGGCTTTAAAATCTGATAGCTGTAAATTAAAATTAGTAATCATGTGAAAATAATTTATAAACTAGGTTAAAATATCTGTTAACCACAATGGTTTTCCCATACAAAATGAAAAATGTTTCTTCCAATGTAAATGATACAGTTGGACACATATTAAGACCCTTCTCTCCTCTCACATGGCCTGTTGGACTGACTCTCTCTTGCACAGAGGCACTTATGGGGGAGTCAAGGGTGGTCACTTAAGCCTTGGTGCCAAGCGCCTTCTGCATTCATCATATATATTGTTACCTATAGCTTGGCTGGGAAAATTTGAATAAGACTAGTTATATAACAATGAAACCCAGATAGGCATGCAGACTATGTGTGTTAGTGCCATCGACAGAAATGTGCTAAACATTCTTTAGCTTTTCTTTGCCTTATAAACACACTTGATGCCTTAAATAATCAATAGCTTGTACTTTCAGCAAACAAATGGAGTTACATGACACTAATATGAAATTTGGAATTGTACATCTTCAAATTCACATCCCAAACATCTATATAACAATACACACTATATAAATCACAGAAGGCAAGACAATCATAAAAACAAATGTTCTACTGTGGAAAATGTCCCATGACAGCTGTTTAAAATGCCCAAGGAGCACCAATTCCTCTAACTTTAACAAAATATGAATGCCATTAATGGGCAAATAATACAACCAAAACTAAAAGCAGATCTATGGAACTCCCTAGAAAAATATAGCAATTATTGAAGTTATCCATGCTTGATACTGGAACTCTGTAACTTACAGTTATTTGGATATGGCGGAAGTTTGGGTAGTAGGTTTTAAACAAAAGAGTGCAATTGATCTACAAGACTTGAGAGGGGCAGCATACTTTCTAATAATATACATTATGCCTGCTGAATTTGTCACCCATAATAAAACAAAGTGCATTGTGATGAAGTGCATCTAATACATTTCATATATTGGAAGCTGTTTTCAAATAAACTGTCATTGTATCCTTCACATTTTTGTTATTTAATGAGGCACAACTTTTTTCTATAAAATTATTCATTTCTTAAAGGTGCTATGTGTAGAATTTAAGACGTAACAACGGAACTACTTTTTCTTTCCAGGTGACCAGCTTACAAACACTGTAAAAATGTATTCCTTGATTTCATAAAAAACAAAAAAAACAATGTATATCAGATAATTATTTCCTAAAGTGTGCAGAGATTTGTAACAGAAAAAACATAGCCTAAAATGCATAGATTATATTCAAGACAGACTGGGGCGTGTCCCTTGACAAAACAGTGCAATCACAGTCATGCCCTTGTTGAAATTCCTGTTCAAATAGCAAAACAAGCAATGCATGAAATCATTGTCCCATCGAAACAGCTTTTGATTTTTAAAATATCATGACATAAATATTCTACAGGGTTTGTAAGCTGGTCACTGAAAAATAAAGTAGTTCTGTTTTTCACACTAAATACAGCTTTTAAAATGCTTTAATTATGACAGCCTAACATAAATCCAGTTACTACAATTTTTACTCTTCATTACATCATGATCAAAAAAAGGTCTATTCCAAAAAAACATGTATGTGAATAGGAAAACACATTTCATTTGAACTGTGCTACTGTCCAATTGAAAAAGCACTTTGTCAAAGGCAGTAAATGCAGATTGACACTCCAAAAGAACTTGTGATGCCCATGGGGGCAATGAGATAAAAATATCATACACGTACAAGTGAATCAAATTCTTTTAGCAAAAAAATCACATATTTTACACATTATACACTCAACATAACTGGACCCAAATCAAAACCCAGTGAACGTTTGTTATCTCTGGAAAACATTTTACACAGTGAGACACACTATTTAACACAAAAGTTTATCCATTAAGTCGTATGTATACAAGATACACATGCATTGATCTATAGCTCTATTGTGAAAATATACAATATCTAACCAAAAGTATCTGGACACCCCTACTAGTGGTGGAGGCCAGATAATGGTCTGTGGCTGGTTTTTAAGGTCCGGGCTAGGTCAGTGAAGAGTCATCTTAATACTACAGGATACAAAGACATTTTAGACAATTGGGTGCTTCCAACTTTGTGGGTCCATAAAGACATGGTCTGACCAGTTTGTTGTGGAGGAACTTGACTGACCTGCACAGAGCCCAGAACCTGGGGGGTCAGGAGTCCAAATTTGGCTTAATTTTATTTCAAAATTATTTGTGTTTACTGTCAAGGTTGGGACTATACCTGCATCATGGTACTCATTAGGGAAAAATAAAAAACGTTGGAAACAAATGTGACATTTATTGATTCTTTTGTTTGGGAATCGGATGTCCAAAAAGCTAATTTGGTGTGATGGTCAGGTGTTCATATACATTTTGCTATATGGTGTACACTATGTCTCTGAATTATGTATGTGGTCAACATATTATTTTAAAATATGCTTTGTTTTCATAGACTCTCAGTGAGTGTACGAACTTGCATGACATTCATTTCTGTGTTTAAGGTCAAGGTTGGGACTATACCTGCATTGTGGTATTTATTACGAAAAAGCCCTACTTTTGAAACAAACGTCATTATGTTGTCATCCTGAGTGACATGTACCGGTATTAATTTTTTGCAAGCTATTTGAATTTCTGCCATAGAAAACAACAAATTGCTATACTGTATTTTTCACAGCCCTACCAAGCCCAGATATACACTGCACTAATATTAAAATATTAGATTACATTGCAACTTTCATTTTTGGACAGCTGACATTACAAAACAGAAGAAAACAGAAAAGGTCATCATAAATCATGAGGTGTCATGTATATTGAGTTAAAAGCATAGTCCTTTAAAAAGGATGTCAGATAGCCTGTTTGACTTTATCAGAAACCCAAAGTTTAAACCATCCAATAATTGAGCTTGCAAGGTGAAAAACCTGTTGTTCTGTTACTGAGCAAGGCATTATCCTTAATTGCGCCTGTAAGTTTTTCCGGATAAAAAATTATGGAAAAAAAATCAAATGACAAAAATAATACATGCCCAATGCATTTATGAATGTATAGACACTTTTAGAGCTGAGAAAGAGCAGAGATACAGAAGAGAGCGAAAGAGGGCAAAAAGAGAGACACGGGGAGGGGTGCATGTAGCTGTCCGTCACAGGGCTGCCCCGCCCCTCTCATTAGGAAGGTAAACAATGAGGAGGAATGATGAGAGACACGGCAGAACAAATGAGGAGCAGAAGGGAGAAATCAGACACCGGCTTAAAGATCTCACACAGTCAACCAACCAACCCAAACCACCATATATAACACCACCCCATAGCAACCCCCACCAAAAAGAGTGATTTAGGGGGGCTGAGCAAAGAGTAAGGCAACTTCCAATCCTTTTAGGATTATGCTCCCCCCACTCTTTCGCTCTTTCCCTCACTCTGTTCCTCCTTTCTTTCACTCTACTGCCCCCGGGCAATCACGTTAAAACTTGCATGGCCAGTGCTCATTCAGATATCCCTAACAATGCGCACCAGTGGTTACCATGTGAGTGTTGGCAAGCCACACAAGAATGCACAGGTTCAGTTCCCCGTGACCCTCTGCCTATGCATCAAAAAACACCAGGGGAAAAATATATACCGAAGGCGACGCAGCATTTCTCTGAAGCCTTAGGGAAAAGGTACTGAGGTGCCAAAATGAAAATGATTGGGTTTTACCCAATCATGGTGGTTTTTGCAATCCAACCTGTAAATTCAATGTTTTTACATTTGACAGAGATAGAAACCACAATGACAGACTTCCGATGCCACATTGACATTTGCAAGTATTTACCATGGTATTGGTATTTCCTGTAGAGTTTTACATTGCAGGAACATCTTACGTACAATGAGTTGCTAAAAATAACTCAAGTTACCTGGTTAACAAAAAAATTGGCACGAGAGATCGCAATACATTTATTCCAAATGTACCATCCACAAAGGCCATTTAAGCTGAATAATGACAAAGTAAACTTAACTGAATACTGTTATGTCAGAGGCATATGTCACTTTCACATTAGACATTGTGCTGTAAGTGTCTATGTGGACTAGAGAGCACTGAAATTGGGGAAAGGAAACAGCAGCCCTACACCAAGATTATGGACAAATATTGAATATAGTTACACAAGTGCAGTGGGAGCCCAACACAATCTTCCTACTTACAGCATATACTAACACTATTTTCTTCTCTACCCAGAGTACTGGAGGAGGGGAGGGAATCGCCGTCCAGCCTTATCTCCAGTTCCAGTCAACTAGAGTCCCTGAAAGAGTTCGCTCCATCATCAGAGCTGGCCATTTGATAGGATTCTGGCACTGCACCTAATCAATCTGTGGCATAGAGCCACCAGAAGACCTGTAACAAAGCTCAAAGAGCCCCACAAATGGCCCGGTCCACGGGATAAGCCCCTGCACAGGATTACATATTGATTTTGAACGTATAAAAAAAGAAAGCTTATCATATAAAACCCACAACGGACTACAAAAGTAAGCAGTAGTCTATGCATGAATTTCCCCCTTTAAGACCAGGAGCATCAACTTTCAAATAGAGAGACATGGAGCATGAACCCGAATCTGAAATAAACGGTGAAAGAAATCAATGGAGGTGTGGTGTCGTGGGTTGTTGCTGGAAATCACTAGAACTTAACCTTGCTCTTAAAGCCTACAGGTCAATATGGAGAATGGTTGCAGGCATGATGCATTTTGTTGTTTAATGGTGTTTTTGGTAGGTTAATGTTTTCAAGAGTGTTAATAATATTAGCTTCAACCTAAACCTACAGTAAACCCTAATCCGCAAATAAGCTTAACCCTAAAGCAAAATCAAACAGTAAACCACAGCAACTCCTAACCATAATTCTAACCATATAAACCACCTACCACCTAACACCTAATCCACTAACCTAAACACTGAAGCAAAGAAAACTGGGCAAGGGAAATGTAATCATTAATCACAATTTCCAGTTTTAACATTTTGGGGATATTTTTGTTTAACTTTTTATAGTAAAACATTTTCACGTACGGCACACACATACTGTACACATCTCCTCTACCTTGAAGAAAACAAATGACAAAAAAACAATTCAGAGTATAGATAGAAATAGAACCTCATGTCCTTGATAGGAGCACAGAAGAATATACAGCCATTCCTCCTATCAATAATCCTGATTTACTAATCAGCAGATTAACTGATATCAGGTGTGCAGATGACTGGCAGCTGAATAATAAACAAATACGGGGAACAAGTGCAGAAAGACAGGAAAAAACAAGAGAGCGCAGAGTCCCCTAAGCAATGTCCCCCCTCAAACTAATTACAATTGATTTCTTATGGATCGGGTACCTTATCAGGTGCGAGAGGGAATTACCATGGCAAGCCGAAGGGTTATGGTGGGTCGCCGTCGAATGGCAAAATCAATCTCCAGTGAGTGAGTGTCTGTAGCCTGACTGACTGTATTGATGGGAGCTCACACACTCTGGCTTGAATTAAATGGCGTTCGGATTAAAAGGCACAGAAGAGACGCTGATTCAACGTAACAGGGTTATAAAAATAATCTCAGATATTATGATAATAGATTAACCCAAGATACCAGCCTACAAACAGAGAAATGGATATGGAGTCTAAAAGCTACACATTATCCACAATAATTCCAAACTAACCAAGATGAAACCTTTGTAATCATGGTTAACAATGATGATATCTGTTCAATGCCAGCGATATAGATATCACAGGCACAAGCAGAGCTAACCAAATCCCCCACATGCAACTGTACTATGAAAATCCAGACTCTTCACCTCAATGTTGAAACTCGCTTCAGTTCAGCCTCTGCTATACAAGCCTTTTTCTCCTTGGGCAACTTGGGAAAAGTTCATCAATATGTTAATGACTTAATCTTTAAACACTTAAAGAAACCATTAATATACATTGATTTGAACACTTGCCACCACTAGTGACTCACATTAATCCACTGCAAATAGCTGATACACAAACTGCATCAGAAAGCAATTTGGGGGAGGGATTACCAATAGTAAAGAGGAGGGAATATCATCACACTTTCTCTTAATGGGAGGAGGACAAAGCTCATTTACCTACTTTGCATGAAGACTACCTTTTTTAATGCGGAACTGGAACGCACTTTGATGGGTTTTCTAAATGATTTTATATTTCAGAAGATCATGCAGCGATGTTAAATAATTACTCCATAGTCTTTAACACAGCATACCTGAGAAATCACAGCTAATGTTTACCATGTAGCAAACAAATTTGAATATCATTAGTGCAGGCAGCCAAGATCACGCATGCATGCATTTCTTCCAATCCTTGTGGAGATCTGAAACCTAAACTTGATACAGATACACAAGTTCCCCATTCTCTAGCCCTAAACATAACCCCTTATCCTAAACATAACCCCCTTACCCTAAACATAACCCCCTTACCTTAAACATAACCCCCTTACCCTAAACATAACCTGCTTATCTTAAACATAACCCCCTTACCCTAAACATGACTGCCTTACCCTAAACATGACCCCCTTACCCTAAACATAACCCCTTACCCTAAACATAACACCCTTACCCTAAACATAACCCCTTTACTGTAAACATAACTCCTTACCCTAAACATAACCCTCCTACCTTAAACATAACCCCTTATCCTAAACATAACCCCCTTACCCTAAACACAACCCCTTACCTTAAACATATCCCCTTACCCTAAACATAGCCCCCTTACCTTAATCATAACCCCCTTACCTTAATCATTACCCCTTACCCTAAACATAACCCCCTTACCCTAAACATAACCCCCTTACCTTAAACATAACCCCCTTATATTAAACACCATAACCTTTTAAGACAAAACTTAACCTAGCCCTAATGGAAACCCAATTATAAAACTATGCACAATAATACGTTTTTCCTTAAACTCTACCACTAAGCCAAAAATGACATTTTCTCTATTGTGGTCACATTGAGGGGACCTGTATGTTTTAGGTTCCCACATGTACATATTGATCACAAATACACTGGCAGATCAAAGGCCTCTGATTTGTGAACCAGAGAAAATTGTTTGAGCACTTGTGATTGACAGCACACCACGGGATGTGTGCCAAATGTCTGTTAAATGCACAAACATGAGAAAGTTAAGACGATGCACACATCAATAGACAAACTGTTTTTTCCTTTGTTGGAACTACAGATTATCTTACTGCACTTGCCAAAACAGGTGTGCCACTTTGCTAAGAACAAGTATGTACGAGCTCCCAGAGAACATACAAACATGCTGGCACATCCCCGTCCATTCAGGTAGAAGAACACAAACACCCTTAGCTGTCACTGTTACATTTATGTTACATTTGTTTTGTTTCAATGTGATGGTTAAATGTGCTACGTGACATCGGACCTCTATGTGAAAGATTTAGAAGAATATTTTGCATTATTAAAATGTCCCCCCTCACCTGCCTCATAACATGATGGAGGACTGTGTGGAAATATTTACCTTTGAACATATGACAAAGGCTTTCATTGTAGGTACCCAACGCAGGCCAGGATGAAGTGACTGAGTGGGCTGCTGGAATCAGTAAGAGAGATATTTTTTTTGTTTTCCATTCAGCAACACCCTACCACAAGAAACAGAAGGTTCAAATGCAATGTGGATCTCCATCTCCAAAGCGCACCATGGGGAGCGAACAAACTAAATAAGAAAAGCCATATTGGCAATATAGACAAAATTATGAAAATGGTACATCACCAATTACAAACAATGTGAATGCAGTCATAGGCACAGCAGTCTTGGTAAAAATAATATTTTAACTAAATTATTAAACTAGCATATTCATGAAAACATAAATACTGAAAAGCAGTTTGATTGAGAACAGTTATTACGTTATGTCCAATTGATTATTCTACACAATGAGAGCTGATGAAGAATTGGTAAAAACATAACCCTCTATTGGTGGTGGATGAGGTGGGCTTTCCCCCTCACTGTGTAAAGCAAATTTGCACAGTAAAATTTTCATACTAATGTTAACTTATTACCGCTAAACCTAAGATCTCTTTGCAGTAATTGTACATGTACTTACATCTACCTCATTCAACTTCAACTGTATTTCGACTTTATTTTTTATCTTTCGTCCTTACTGTACCCTTTGTGTAATTCTTGTGTATTTGTATTTATGTGTAACTCTGTGTGTACTTGCACCTTTTTGCTTTATCTTGGCCAGGTCGCCGTTTTAAATGAGAAATTGTTCTCACCGTGCCCACCTGGTTAAATAAAGGTTAAATAAAAAAATAAAAAAAATGTATGATTATTATTATTATTATTATTATTATTATTATAACACATCTGATGTTTTACATGATTGGTTGTAGCCCTGAAATGTCATACCTGATTCAATAAGTAAAGGTATGGGTAATATGTGAGTAAATGGATTAGCTGAGCCAGTCCAGGGCTGCAATAAAGTTGAAATGTCTGGTGTTCCCCCAGAAGAATGTTGGTAACCCCTGGCCTATAGTGCATTACAAAGGCTTGAGAACAGGCCCAGATCTCTAAAAAAAGCTAATCTTGCATCCTTATTTGATTTGACTTATTATTAAGCTTTATTTATACATGGAAAACAAGCGTAGACCAGTCTCTTTTACTGTTGTGTTGCCATGTTACACAACAATATAAAAACAGCAGCCAAAAAAACACAATAAAAGTGTAAAATTTAATAAAAATAAAATAATGAATAATAAAAACATGTGCATAGTAAAAGAAAATACACATTAAAAGAAAGATGACCAGTTAATGCTAAAAAAGTATTGTAACAGACATTTAAAATGTCATACAAGCACTAAATCCTCTAGTTTAAGTTTAGTCTATAAGTCATTCCATGTCATTCCTAGTTTAAGTTTAGTCTAGAAGTCATTCCATGTCATTCCTAGTTTAAGTTTAGTCTATAAGTCATTCCATGTCATTCCTAGTTTAAGTTTAGTCTATAAGTCATTCCAGGTGTGAGAGTGTGATCCATGGTATTCAAATGCAGTTTTACATAACTCAGAGTGAACCCTTAGTGCAGTACCTCCAGTAATTGTGAACTAGTCTGGTACAGTGCCTTGCGAAAGTATTCAGCCCCCTTGAACATTTCGACCTTTTGCCACATTTCAGGCTTCAAACATAAAGATATAAAACAGTAATTTTTTGTGAAGAAGCAACAACAAGTTGGACACAATCATGAAGTGGAACGAAATTTATTGGATATTTCAAACTTTTTTAACAAATTGTAAAACTGACAAATTGGGCGAGCAAAATTATTCAGCCCCCTTAAGTTAATACTTTTTAGCGCCTCCTTTTGCTGCGATTACAGCTGTAAGTTGCTTGGGATATGTCTCTATCAGTTTTGCACATCGAGAGACTGAAATCTTTGCCCATTCCTCTGTGCAAAACAGCTCGAGCTGAGTGAGGTTGGATGGAGAGCGTTTGTGAACAGCAGTTTTCAGTTCTTTCCACAGATTCTCGATTGGATTCAGGTCTGGACTTTGACTTGGCCATTCTAATACCTGGATATGTTTATTTGTGAACCATTCCATTGTAGATTTTGCTTTATGTTTTGGATCATTGTCCTGTTGGCCGAATACTTTCGCAAGGCACTGTATATACTATTTGACTACTGTATTTTATAATTTAGTGGTCTACAAGTGCATTTCGTGGCAAATGAAAGTCAGTCTGCAGGAATGTAATACATTTGAGTAAAAGATGGGGCTACAGCATAAAGTACTGTGTATCAGCATAAAAGTGTGTTTTGAGTTACAGATATATTTATGTACATAATGAACAATAAAAGACCCAAAATTGAACCTAGTGGGTCTCCTTTATGAATAGTTACAAAATCAGATTTGACCTCATCAGCAATAAAAGCATGTGATCTAGCGCTAAGTTACCATGCACAAGTGTGTCACAGATGTGTTAGTGGATGAAGGAGGGAGACCAGGCACAGAGTAGATGTTTGTAGTTTTAATGAAATGTCAGATTGAAGAAGAACTTAACAAACATCGATCCTGCCTACTGCTGACGGATGTATATATAGAGTTTGCACAGCGTGTATAGAATACCAGAAAAGACTATGCTCTTAACCACGGCATAGTACGCGTAAAGAAAACTATAGAGCGTATGCTATCTATACACCATAAACGTATATTCTACTACAACTCAATTACGTGGAGAAGGCACATACCGTAGATAATATGAACATCCGTAGAAGCACAGCAAGTAGGGAACCGAAATGGAATAATACACAAACACAATCAACACGTAACAGTAAATCATTGAATCCCAACATAAAACAACACTGCAATGCACTGGGCTAAATATAAGGAACACAACTATCTGAATAGAACTCAAAAGGCATGAATACATTATGATATACCATATATGTACATAAGGCAAATAAATATACAAGAGTCCATGGGCCCTATCTTTTACCTGGCGGAACGCAGCGCAAAGCCCAAATGCAAGTGACTTTGCAGTTGTCAATTTCCGCATCATTTAAATAGCAAGTGCACCTGTGCCCATATTTGCGCCCATGGGCGTGCTGGTCTAACAGGGAGGTGTGTTCAGGATAATTCTGGGTGTATTGCTACAGTATCTTGAGGCATCGGAAAGTGATTGCACCATTGACCAACATAAACCTGGTCTAAAATCAATGGTGCATCATGTCATTGTTATTTTAACAGCAAATTTGTGAAATGTGCCTAGGCTTATGCACAGCGCACGCACACTTGCAAAAGATTCTTGCTGCACACACACAGGGAAGCACAGCAGCAAACAAACATGCTTTAGGCGGGATGTCCACTGGACACGTCGAATGCGCTGTGTATGTTCCTGAATAATCTTAAGTATATATTTGACTGTCTCCCTCATCAGTCAGCTCTCTCACTCAGGGAGCACAGGGAAGAGCTAGCGCCAGTGTTACATCAACAGGTTATATGGGTCTGTGCTGATAAATGCTCTTAAAACAACTTTGTGAAACAGTGATCATTTGTGTGAAAAAAACTAATGTTCTTCCACAAAGTAAACCCCAAAATCTGGAAGCCAAATTGCTTTTGGTACATAAAATATACATTTTGTATGATAAATGTCAATTGTGTGGTTTCAAACGTATCAAGCGTATTTATCTGCACAGGCCTATATAACCTGTTGACGTAACACTGGCGCAAGCTTTACCCTGTTCTCCCTGAGTGAGAGAGCTGACTAGTGAGCGAGACCAACAAATAAGTACTTAACACGATTTATGAACATAGACAAATTGTAGAATTTCATTGTTGTTCCCCTTTAATATGCAGTTGTACGATAAGAAAGAGCACAGCTGAACATTTACTAGTGGCTCTACAATTTTAACAAGACTAGACAATTTAAAGTCCATAAGGTCACCAGTATCCCCCACAATGCATAGGCAGTTTTCCAAATCTCAAGTATAACCCCGGAAGTCAACGTAAGGTTAAAAATATAAGAGCACCAGGATCCAAATAACCATATAACAGCCTACAGTGCTAGAATGGGATGCAGCCATGGACAGCTGTCTAGCCCAATACAAAGGCATGCCTCCATCAGAGAAATCCATGACACTGCAACAAGTGGAGATGTCACATAACACTTCTATGTCACATTACACTTCTACAGTGCCTTGCGAAAGTATTCGGCCCCCTTGAACATTTCGACCTTTTGCCACATTTCAGGCTTCAAACATAAAGATATAAAACTTTAATTGTTTGTGAAGAAGCAACAACAAGTGGGACACAATCATGAAGTGGAACAAAATTTATTGGATATTTCAAACTTCTTTAACAAATAAAAAACTGACAAATTGGGCGAGCAAAATTATTAAGCCCCTTTACTTTCAGTGCAGCAAACTCTCTCCAGAAGTTCAGTGAGGATCTGTAAATGATCCAATGTTGACCTAAATGACTAATGATGATAAATAGAATCCACCTGTGTGTAATCAAGTCTCTGTATAAATGCACCTGCTCTGTGATAGTCTCAGAGGTCCGTTGAAAGCACAGAGAGCATCATGAAAAACAAGGAGCGAGTCTGTCCATGGGACAACAATCAGTTGTATACTGCACAAATCTGGCCTTTATGGAAGAGTGGCAAGAAGAAAGCCATTTCTAAAAGATATCCATAAAAGCTGTCGTTTAAAGTTTGCCACAAGCCACCTGGGAGAAACACCAAACACGTGGAAGAAGGTGCTCTGGTCAGATGAAACCAAACTCAAACTTTTTGGCAACAATGCAAAACGTTTTGTTTGGCGTAGAAGCAACACAGTTCATCAACCTGAACACACCATCCCCACTGTCAAACATGGTGGTGGCAGCATCATGGTTTGGGCCTGGTTTTCTTCAGCAGGGACAGGGAAGATGGCTAAAATTAATAGGAAGATGGATGGAGCCAAATACAGGACCATTCTGGAAGAAAACCTGATGGAATCTGCAAAAGACCCGAGACTGGGACAGAGATTTGTCTTCCATGAAGACAATGATCAAAAAGATAAAGCAAACTCTACAATGGAATGGTTCACAAATAAACATATCCAGGTGTTAGAATGGCCAAGTCAAAGTCCAGACCTGAATCCAATCGAGAATCTGTGGAAAGAACTGAAAACTGCTGTTCACAAATGCTCTCCATCCAACCTCACTGAGCTCAAGCTGTTTTGCAAGGAGGAATGGGCAAAAATTTCAGTCTCTCGATGTGCAAAACTGATAGAGACCCCAAGCGACTTACAGCTGTAATCGCAGCAAAAGTTGGCATAACAAAGTATTAACTTTTGCACGCCCAATTTTTCAGTTTTTTATTTGTTATAAAAGTATGAAACATGCAATAAACTTCGTTCCACTTCATGATTGTGTCCCACTTGTTGGTGATTCTTCACAAAAAATTACAGTTTCATATCTTTATGTTTGAAGCCTGAAATGTGGCAAAAGGTCAAAAAGTTCAAGGGGGCCGAATACTTTCGCAAGGCACTGTATGTAACATTACATTTCTATAGATCTAATATGACAAATGTTAACAATTTACTTACACTTTTCCAGTACATAGGTATTACAGTTTTATTTAGAATGAAAATCAAAAAAGAAAAACATTACAGAAAATAGCTACCGGTAATTTGTATAATGAAACAATCCATTCACTACAGGGTTTTTTTCTACGATAAACAAAATGCCCCATCTGCACTAACAGGGTATTGCAGCCAGTCCTTTGAACCAGTTGCTATAAAAAAACATTTTGAACAGAAACCCAACAGCTAGGATATGATTCTAGGGTAAGCTGCACTGGCTCCTCTGTTCCAGTGTTTCTGGAAGGTAGCAGTTCTGCAGCATCATCACCGTTGCGCTTGGCGGTGACCTTGGCTGAGGTGGTGTTTTTTTATTTAACCTTTATTTAACCTTTATGTAACCTTTATTTAACCTTTATTTACCCAGGTTAATTGATTGAGAACAAGTTCTCATTTGCAATCGCGACCTGGCCAAGATAAGGTGCAAGTTGCAAGGCGACATTAAGTTACACGTAAAGTACAAACATTCAGGTATACAGTTACACATATAAACGGTATTAGGTTAGATAAAAAAATACTGTACATTCAGTGCATATATTGTCTAAGAATAAGAGGTGGATTATTGGCATGTAAAATGGCAGTAAGAGAAATGACACTAGGACAGGCTGAAAAAGGGTCATGTGCAAATTATACAAAGACGGCTGTGCGGTTGATTATGTGCAATATGCAATGTTGTGCAAGTGTTTAAGTACAACCGTTTTAGCTCAGACACTGAGAAGCTGAAGGAGCTCATTCCTCTCCTCTTCTGTATGGGTACTTTGGAGAATAAAAAATGTTTAACCCGCGGTGGTAAATTATCTAGCTGGTTTAAGATAGATAAATACGGTAATTTTTCCTGTGTTTATGGAAATTGAAATTAGTCCTACCAAACAAAAACTCCTCTAAGATGCTCTGGTTTCATGGTTATGATTGATCTGAACCATCATGTGTACCTCTGCTATTTTATATAGGGACATCAAATTAAAACTGAAGGGGCTAAGCCCCCTTTTACTTCCCCCCCACTTGGCACCAGGCCTGCTAAACCATAAACAATTTAATGAATATTTAAATGTAATTCCTAACAAGATGCTTTCAATAGTTACAGTAGAGTTGCTATGGAATGTATCCTGATCGTGTGAGATATCCTGATCACATCAATCTGCAGTGCTATGGATCCATTTTGATATAATATGATATAATATCACATCATAGCAAAACTATGGACCAACAAAATAGTGAAATGTGAACATGAAATGCAATGGACTGGAGATATGGTGACACAACTTAATTCAAATTTATCCAATATTGTTTCTTGAAAACGGAATTCCTGAGAGGTACATGTGCAGTATTGTCCACCATTTAAAAAAAGCTTTTACAGACATTTCATGGCATATTCCCTTTATTGTTCACAGGTTTACACCTCTGTCTAGAACAGTAATCTCCTCTGAGCCACCGTGAACACCTGTTCTAACATCTCCGGAGAGTCTTCCAGAAACAAACTTCATTCTTCATTGTCGAGGGACAACACACGTGTCTTTAACGTTTACTTCTGACTGCTTCCTCTACTGATATCAAGGACTAACACCTGTATGTCAAGGACTTCATTGCAAAATATGAAACTACACACATAAAAACTATACTTTCAAGGTATTTCTTGCTTGTAATAAGTAAAATAGTCTGCCAATGAAAAAAAAACATATTAAAAAGGTGTTTAGGGCATATTAACTAAAAAAAAACTTTAAAAGTGTTATTATCTATTACAAATATAGCTTGATAAGTAAATATGTCTTTTTTTAAAGATGGTTAGAATTCTTTATCTGAATACAAGATAAATATATATTTTTTGTCAATGGAACAAGATTAATGAGACATGATCTTTTTAAGAGTTCTACTGTCTGAAATTGCACGATGCACTTTAAAATATAATGTCTTTAATACTGAATATTTAAATTCACCCTGTACTACAGTTTATTGAAAACACATTGGCGTGGTGTGTGTGGTGTTTTACTATGTGAATTCAATTTATTTTTTAAAATACACACTAATTTCAAATCTGATGACTGCAAAACACTCCAAAAAGGTTGAGACAGTCAACTGTTTACCACTGTTCGATTATGATCGAAAAGGCAACATTGATCCTAGATTAGTACTCTCTGATTTCAGAATACTCAATACAGACAGGGTTGGGAATTATATACTTGATATACAGTGGACTCCAAAGTTACTGGCATACCTGACTGGCAATGTACAAACAATACCGTAAAGAATATAAAGAATACAATTATAGAGAAAAACTCAAAATACCAAAATGTGAGAAATACTGTAATAATGTGTCAATGGAACCAAACAAAATCATGTATTTATCAAATAAAAATCAATGTCCTCCAAATCAAGGTTTCACAATCAATCCCTTAAAAACTATTGTAAATAACATATACCAGTTTCTTTTTTTAACATTTTTTTGTAATTAAGCTGACGCCCTTATCTAGAGCAAATTATAGTAAGTACAGGGACTTTCCCCTTGGAGCAACTTAGGGTAAGGTGCCTTGCCCGAGGACACAATGACAGTAGGCACACTCGGGAATCGATCCCAAACTGGCAACCTTCTGACTACAAGTCTGACACCCTAACAACTGAGCCCTCCACTACCAAAACTAAACCAGGAATAGAATTCTGCTTATTTAAATTAATCTAAGACTTAAGGAACTATTTTGAGCCATTCCATCACTTCCTGTTCCACTAGGGTATAAAAATGAGATAACATGCATGCAATATCCCTTTGTAACCAATACCATGAAGAAAATAAAAGAGTGGGCAGTTCAAGAGACAGATAGTTGTAAACCTTCATAAGTCTGGTAATGGCTACAAGAAAATCCAGAAATGATTGAATATACCATTGAACACTGTCAGGAAATATATAAAAAAATTCTAAAGATATGGAACAGTTGAAAACCTCATGGGTTGAGAACGCAAATGCATTTTGCCCCACAGGATATGGAGGATGGTGAGAGAAGCAACAAAATCCCCAAGAATCATTGTAAAATAATTGCAGGTCTTGGTGGCATCTTGGGTTCACCAGGTTTCAAAAAGCACCATCAAAGATGCCATCTCCACAAACACGGCCTCTATGAAATGATGCCAGAAGAAAGCCCTTTCTGACCCCAAGACACAGATGCAAGCGCTTGGAGTTTGCCAAACACCATTTAAATGATGACTGGAGGAAGGTGCTCTGGTCAGATGAGATCAAAATCTTTGGTCAGATACAAAATCTCATACAGTTTGGCGTCGAAACAGAGAAGCACCTCATATCCACAGTGAAATATGGTGGTGGGTCAGTGATGTTTTGGGGCTGTCTTAATTCCAGTGGTCCAGTGGCACTGGTCATGAGTGATGGCATAATGAATTCCACCAAGGATCAGGCAATTTTGGCTGACACTCTGGATACCGCTGACAAAAAGCTCAGACTTGGCCGTGGACTTTCCAACAAGACAATGACCAAAAACATACTTCAAGATCCACACAGATATGGTTCTGTGACAACAAAATCAATGTTCTGCCATGGCCATCTCAGTTGCTGGACCTCAATCCAATCGAAAACCTGTGGGCTGAATTGAAGAGGGCAGTTGATAAGCGCAAACCCAAGAATGTGAAGGATCTTGAAAGGATCTTACATAGAGGAATGGTCTAAAATTACTCCAAATGTGTTCCTTAATCTTGTCAAACATTACAGAAGACGCTCCATGCTGTTATTTTTGCCAGAGGTGGTTGCACAAATGCTGCCTTCCATTTGAACTCGGAGGTCGGAAATTTCGAGTTCCTAGTTGGAATTTCTACTGGAACGTGTCTTCCTAGTCGCGAAGTCTGGGAAATTTAACTACCCCCAAGTAAATTTTCCAAGATGGCAGCACCCTGTATCAACAGTAAGTGACAGTTGTTGTTACTGTTAATTTTTAGTAATTGTTTTTATTTGTTTTTCACTAAATTTGTCATACACACAGTACTGTCTAACTGCTGTCTCTGGACATGTTGCTACGGCGGTAAAAGGTGTGAAAGCACACCGAAATGTGTTTTTATCAACTGGTTTTGCTAAACATGGCTAACATGGCTAGTTGTTCTGAAGTTGCTTATATTCCGAAAGGGTAAGAACAATGAAGGCTTTCGTGGGTGCGTCCATCTTGTTTTCCCGCTTCGGTAACTGGAATGCGATCAACTTGTTTTAACTCGGGTGTGACGTCATTCCCAGTTCCGACCTCCCACTTCTGTGCCAAATGGAACGCAGCATAAGTACTAAATAAGCAGTGCCAATAATTAGGGAACCTTGATTTTTATAAATTATTTATTAAATAATTGTATGATTTTGTTTCTTTCCATTGCAACATTAATAAAGTACAGTATTTCTCACATTGATATTTTGAGTTTCTCTCTATAATTATATTGTTTATATTTTAAAGTATTGTTTGTGCATTGCCAGTCAGGGGTACCAGTAATTTTGAAGCCCACTGTACACATTCAGGGATGCAATAGGCCTCCACTCCCAATCGGCCATATCCCAATTCCCCCTGACCCTGCCTTGATGGCAACTCCTCAGGAGGGGCGGGATGGTCGAGGGCGCTCACACAGGGCAGATTCTTTAAGAGCGTGGTATACCACTTCCGGCCTCCCTGCCCCACAGCTTGAACTCTTGAGTCTGTTCACCTTGTGGAATAGGTTGAGCTGCTGTACCGGGAATTGTTGAGGCAGCAATTGGCGAGGACTGGGCATATTTTTTTTTATTTTTTTTGGCTGATTAGTAAGGACTTTGATTAGGAGACTTGTGTTTTTGTGGTTTCTGATGATCATTTGTAAATTCTTCAATATGTTAATAGTAAATTATGTTCAGCTGGTGTGTACATTTATATTATCGCAGTATTTTATATATTATTATTGATTTAGAACTGAGGTGACCATTTCCTGACTTATAAGGACAGAACTTTGAAGATGAAGATGTACAGCACACATAGTACATAATGTACACATGCACATTTTCCTGCTATATTTTTGCTTTCCTTGTTTAAATAAATATATATTGAGGAAAAAAACTTTACTCTAAACCTCAAATCACACAACAGACAGACAGAAATGGACTTAAAGCTTTTGTTACATTTTTATAGTAAAAATGTTCCTGTCTAGTTTAGATAACAAATCAGTTGACCCGGAAGGTTAGAAAGAACCATTACAAATTAATCCCAGGTTTTAATAAGTCTGTCTTAAGCCAAGGGATCTTGACTCCAAAAGAAAAGGCTGAAAAGGGGGAGGGAGAAGAAAGAGATGTGAGAGAAAAAGAAATATATTAAACCCTGTGATCACAGCCAGCTTTACTTGTTTGTTATCCCTCCATTTTCTGTTTAATCCAATACTCACTAATCCAATTTGTTTATCGGGCTGCGACCCTAACTTATCCTGATCTACGTTTTCTTTCTTTTTCTTTTTTCTTAAACACACGGCAGGCCATTTGAAGGGAGTCTAACAACTAACTGAAACTGCAGACGGAGGGACGGAATTTTAAAAAAGGGGGGGAAAGTAAATGGAAAAAAGGAAAAGAAAAACTGGCAACCACTATCAGCTCATGACACAAACATAAAAGTAAGAAACTTGTTACGAACGAAATTGAACAGACTTCACCCTGAATATGCATGAAGAGCGATAATCAGATGTGGGGCAGTCACCCACTGAAGGGGAATATTGGAGAAGTACAAAAGGATTGATTTAATTACTTGGAGTGGGTCCTGTGCTTTGGAGCAGTCTTGTTAAGAAGTGAGTGAAAAGGCTGGCAGTATCCTTGCGCTGTTTCTGTGAAGGGGTTTGAGTTGGGGGTGAAGGGCAGATGCTGGGGGTACAGGGAGGTAGTGGAGCTCCTTAAGTCACCAAAACTAATCTGGAGGTATAAAGCACTTGAGATTGAAAGGGTCTTCAGTGATTGCAAAATGGACATAGAGCTCTCTCTGTTTAACATCAACCTGGTTAACCGTTGTCTACGATCTGGGCAATTATTTATCTTTTATCCAGATCACTGTGTAATCTCTTAAAAATTAGCAAAAGCTACATATGGTCTTTTGACAGATGGTCTAGAATGTAAGTTCCACTCTCCAAAAACTAAATCTAACAACGTGAACTGCACTCTTTGTTGGGATTGACATTTGGCTTGTAGTAGAGCACATGTAAATAGACAAGTCTAAATATCTGAGCTAATACAGTTATACATATACTTACAGGTATACATAGATATGTTATACAGTTACACAGACATGTCACA
>JACXGM010006623.1:7757-32495 GCA_016801145.1 Umbra pygmaea | reverse complement strand
AGATAGTTTGTTGATGATATGACTATCAACAAACTATCAACAAACCATCTGTTGATAAGCAACTAATTGTGTATTTTAAGGGTAGGGGTAAGTTTAGAATATGTTTTAGGGTAATGGTTAAGGTTAGGTTTAACATAAGGGGAATGGTTAAGGTTAGGATTAGGGTTAGGGTTAGTAGATAGTTTGTTAAAATGTTGTTTTAGGGTAATGGTTAAGGTTAGGTTTAACATAAGGGGAATGGTTAAGGTTAGAATTAGGGTTAGGGTTAGTAGATAGTTTGTTAAAATGTTGTTGACAGTATGCAGATAATATGTAGAGCATCTACAGATGGACTCTCAAAATAAAGTGTTACCCATATTCTAAATTTACCCCTACCCCTAAACTACACAATTAGTTGCTTATCAACTAATAGTTCGTTGATAGTTTGTTGTTAGTCATATCATCAATAAACTATCTGTAGAGCGCCTACAAATGGAATTATGGACTCTCCAAATAAAGTGTAACCAGGTAATCTATTCTCGGCCTACAGTTTCGTGCATGAGAGCGCTTCACACAGACAGCTGTATTTGCTCAAGAGAGAACATGTAATTAGGTATTTAATTTGACATTTCCACTGGAAATATAGCATCAGGGAGGCCTTATTTCTCACTTTTTCACTATAAGCAGTGGTTATGGAGAGAAAGAGCAGGGAAAGTGTAATTTTCGATAGGTTAGGTTTTTGAATTGGAAAAAAACTAAGTCTCAGTAATGGTGAGTTCAAACTATCAGTAACATTATTCGGATACCTAATGAGCCCATTATACTTTTGCAAACAATCCAATTAATCAGACAAGCATTTACTCAACATGCAGTGCTTCAAACAAAAGACAGGAAGACATTGATGAATCACAAAAATCTGAAACTTGGTTTATTTAAAATAAATCCTATTGTGAGCTCTGCAAACAACATTTCATATACAGCTCTGGAAAAACTGACCACTGCACATTTCTTTTAAACAAACCCCATTGAAAATCTCTGGAATGTGAAGAAGAATCAGATGGAAGGTCACAATCCAACAAACAAATCCAAGCTACTTGAATTTTTGCACCAGGAGTGGCATAAAGTCACTCAACATTAATTTGAAAGACTGGTAGAGAGCATGCCAAGATGCATGAAAGCCAATTATCATTATACTATTATTATTATTATTACACCACATACACTGTGTGCACAATTATTAGGCAAGTTGTATTCTTGAGGATTAATTTTATTATTGAACAACTGCTGTGCTCTCGGTCAATCCAAAATGTAAATACACCTCAAACCTGAATAGTTAAGTTAAACTGAGGTCTTGCCTTTGGAGAATATCTATGTGTGCACAATTGTTGGGCAACTATTGGTGTGCAGAATAATAAGTTAGAATAATAAACAAACAACTCATAATGTACAAATAAACAAAATGTCTGACATTTCAAAACAAATCAGTGACCAATATAGCCACCCTTCTTTTTAATAACAGTCATAAGCCTTATATTCATGAATTCTGTCAGTTTCTTGATTTCTGTCAACTTTTTGTGCAGCAGCATCCACATCCTCTCCCTGTTCAGAGAGGTGTACAGTTTTCCTTCACTGTAAATCGACCATTTAAGAAGGGACCACAAGTTCTTAATAAGGTTTAGGTCAGGTGAGGAAGGGGGCCATGTCGTTATTTTTTCATCCTTAAAGGATTGTTCCACAGTAAATCAGTTTCATAGTATACCATTTACAAATGTTACCATAGATGATTTATGTCATATACACGTCTGTTCTTTTTCAATATATCAGAGAAAAGCCGATAGTATATTTCAGTTCCTTTCACATCCACTGGGGTGCTTCTGTATCCGTCTAAACTTGAGCTACCACAACTCCCAGAATTCCAAGCGAGTTTTGTGCCCGTCCCCGTTTGAACGCACCGACACAGAACATGGGCAATTCAACAGCACACCTCTGTAGAGCTCGACGCTAGAAAGTTATACATATTTGTTTTTGAAATTGTCGTCAAATTTCCATTAATCATGCCCGTTTGGTGTTCTGTACCTGGTTGCAGAAATTACAAGCAAGCCCAAAAAGAAGGAGTAATCTTTCACACTTTACAATAGGCTATAAAAAGTTAGGGTCTGCAGTTGGCATTTTAGGTCGGGAGATTATGAAAGGGATCTACGTGCTAAATTAACCGGCACTACAGCCCGAAAGTGGCTAAAAAGCGATGCGATCCCATCCATTTTTCTTTATCTAGAAAGAGTAGCCTATATAAGTACCCTGAAAATACCCTAAATTGTAACCCTAAACCTAATTTTAACTTTGACCATAAACATAACCCCTAAACCAGTTAGAACTGGGCATCGTTCAAACTCTTTTTATCCGTTGCAAATTTCAATATCTCAGTTTCGATACCGGTTCCTTAACAATACTTTTTTCGATAACATATATTTTAAAATCCATTTCAACATCAACAAAATACAGTAAACCCAAAACTTTTATTTTCCACCTTAATTGTGAGTCAGTAAAGCACAAAACATAACAATATAATGGTTTCATTGTTTTACTAACAATAACAGTAAAAAACGTTATCCAGGCTAAAAGAGGCTATTGGCAAACAACCTTTGAAAAATAAAACTCCCTTTATATCAATAGGTTGCTCACCTCCACCATGGGGCCTCCACTGTCGAAAAAGTTAGCAAACCTTTAACTTTAATCACTGATCTGATCTTTCCTTGGACATTTTCCCTCTTGCTGCCAGTGTGAAGGAATTGACACTTTCTGGAATGGTCTTCCTATTCCTAACATCAAGGTCTAACGGCGCAGAGGCTAATGTGAAGGGGGAAATAGACAGAGCTAACTACATCAACCGACTAGCAGCACAAGCTAACATATAGAGTAGTTAACGTTATGGGGAAAATGAATGAGTTTAGATTGTCGATTGAAATAAGGAATGATCTCAACAATAGTACAGTAGTAAACCTCTGTGTTCAGTTTAAGTATTGAAATTACACTTATCTGTCAAGTATTTCTAAAATGTGTTACCTTAACATTATGTTGGAAATACTCTTTGAACAGGCATCATCTTCGTAACGTTATGAACGGTATACGACGGAGAGATCTTCAGAAATCCTCCACGTGGTGGTTGTGTCTCTTTTACATGACGTTTTAACTTGCGTTAGACAGCCAATCGCTGGCGACTTTAGGTTCTTACATGCAAGTATGCTACATGATTATTGGCTCACAGACGCTTTTGGAACCAATATTTGGCACCGAAAGATTTAAAAAAATTGATACTCGATATGATCTGAGTATTTCGGTCGGTGCCATGAAAGTATCGACGTTCGGTGCCCAGCCCTAAAACCAGTAATTTACTTTGTCCACTCAGGGACTGGCAAAAGGTCCTAATATTGGCATTCTGTCAAGTATTATTATCCTTGTGACGCCTTCTGGTCCTAATATGATCTGTTAATCTGAAACACACACACATACACAGCAGCTGTGTGTGCTACTGTTCAGTGCTTACTGCTGCATGCTATGTCTCAGAGATACCAGGGACCTCCGTATCCCTCTTGAGCCATTCAGGGGGAACAAAACCCATGGGAGGGGTTACCAGGGAGGGGCCAACCCTCCCGAATAACCAGTTGGTGATAAAGTACAAATATATTCTGGATAATAATAAATAATAAATAACTGGATAAATAATGTTAAAAAGCATGGGAAAAGACTGGAATCACGAAACATATATTTGAAAACATATATTTGGCTGCAGATGGCTCAGTGTATAGGGAGTCAAGACTTCAGTCAGAAGGTTGCCAGTTCAATTCCCGACTCAGCTATAAGTTGTTGTGTCCTTGGGCAAGACACTTTACCCTAATTGCTCCCAGGTCATTGCTGTAAATGAGAAAGTGTTCTTAGTCAACTGGTTAAACAAAGGGAAAAAACAATAATAGATGTACTAATGTAGGCTCTCTTTTCTCTCTTCTCTCTTAAACACTGTAGGGGAAAGCTGTGGCCTGTATGGCTAGATTACAATCCTCTTTTGCATTCAGCCTAACATATTCAGGAAAATAGGCTGTAGCGAAAAGAAATAGGCTAATTACTCTGTATGTCACGTGTGCGCTGTTTGCAATGACAGCTCATTTCACATGTTCCAAACCATCATCTGTTCATTTTCTGTCATTATAAACATGTTGTTAAGGCTATTAACAAACTTACATCTAGGGACAGAAGTTAGTCACTAGCGTGCTGGACATATGTGAGCTCATAAATGGGTAGAGCTGGCCTAATGAGTCATATTAAAATCCAATGGGGATTGGGATGAAAAAGGGAGCAGCGCTGGTTTTACAAATATGAGCCATTAGACAATCTGTCTGCTGCAGAAGGTAGATGATCATTTGACATTGGAGGTGAGATAAAAAAACATTTAGTGATTTTACCTCAGCTTTGAACTCTAATGTTGATTTAGTCTGCCTAACCAATATTATTCTAACATACCTTGGTATAGAGAATGTGAATAGCAGTATTTGGCTAGTTGAATTGGCCCTGTTGATTCCTGCCTGACTACCCACACATCACTGCAATGCCAGTTGAAACAGGTTAACATCCCTAGGCCCTTTTCTTAAGTGCCTGCCCCGAAAAGGCATGCCCAAATATAATGGAGTATATCTCTAAAACGTCAAGGGCTAAGAACATAATCTTGCTATCAAAACGAAGGTAACACCCGTGAGATGTATGCTGAAGTGAAATTATTAATGTGGGTATTAGTGTGCCATAGTACATGAAGCTAGAACACAGAATCGTTGCTGCAGTTACTAGTAGAGTTATGTTGTCTTGCCGCCATATAACTTTAGTGATGTCTATGCACTAGCTGTACATCGATTTGGATTAGATTGTCTGGTAAATGTTTAAAATATAAATGTCTCTGTTGATGTGGAATGTCAAACATGGCTAATAAATTATTTCTGGTTATGTTACTCTTATGTGAGTAATCTTGTGCAAATCTCCCTAAATGTTTTAAGCCAATACCCAAATCCAAATGCAGCCCTGTTGAAATGAGCATTAGATCGTTAAGTAATAAATCTTTCATCATTAATGATTTTATTTTAGAGCAAAAGCTAGATGTTTTGTTTTTAACCGAAACATGGTTTGATTCCATTGTTGCTCTTATTGAAGCCAATCCTCCTAGTTATACCTTATGTTACTTAATGAGGACAGGGAAGTTTTGTAGACACTTTAAATGGCAGGTACATTTCTGTTTGGAGATTTCAATTCTTTTGAACTTCATGCGATACTACGCAAATGTCAGCTCTCTTTGCTCGTTGTTACACTTACTGCTGGTTGTCACTACCTACAATAGGACATGTCCCTCCTTTCTTACAGATTTCTCAGAACTTTTGTCCATTATGCATACTCCTTATGACAAAGTTGTTATCTTACGTGATTTTAACTTGCATGTAGATAACCCTGCTGATATTAAAGCAATGGAGTTTTTAGATATATTAAACTCAATGAAATTCACTCAACATGTTAATGAGCCTACCCACAATCGTGGCCATACACTGGACTTGGCGATTAAAGAAGGACAAGATATAGAAATATCCTCTATTGCTGATGTAGAGTTGTCTGACCATTGCTGTATATTTTTTACTGTAGGGACTCGTAAATTCTGTGATATATATTGTTAAAAAAACCTATCTTTCTGATGTAGTAGTTTAAAATTTTAAAACTCATATTAACGAGATCCCTCTTCCCGTCCTCCCCTCTTCCTGTGCTGATCTGGTTAACAATCTATTTTGCAAACTATATACTACTACTGATGTTGTTGTGCCATTGAAAAACAAAAAAGTGACTTCTAAACGGAAAAGTCCTTGGAGAAACGAGGAATCAAATCAACTTAAGCAAAAAAGAGCACAATGATACATATAATAACACAATGAAAAAATATTTTTTCTAAATTGATGTAAATAATCCCAGAGTGCTTTTTTCAACAATTGACTGTCTTTCAAACCCTGCCCCCTCCACCCCTTATGATCTTTTATCAACCTCCAAATGTGAAGAGTTTGCACTACATTTTACTGATAGGATACTTTTAACTAGACCAGTGGATTTTCGAGAAACTGCAAATCACTCGAGCAAATTTCACAACTTGCCCTATCGAAAATGTGATTGCAGCTGTTGATGGCTTCTTTTTTGTGAGACTTTTGGTTGGATGAACCGTGTGCGCGCCACTCGCCATCCCACAGATCTGGCCAAGGAGTTGGTCATCTGAAGTGTTGCTAGCATAATATTAGTTACAGTATTGCTGTTATAGAGCCACAACTAAATTTTTCTACATGCTTAAAACATCATAAAACTGGCCTTTGTTTATAGTTCACTCACCTAATTGAAAAAATATACACTTTGATATGCATTGTCCTTCATAATCTCTTGTCTTAATACAGATACAAGTGTAAAACACACCTCACACACAAATAGCAACTAAAAATGGCAAGTCTTTTCATAACGAGGCTGACGCTTAAAACATCATAAAACTGGCCTTTGTTTAGAGACTAGTTTGTTTGTTTAAAAAAATCATCTATCGCAAACAGCTGGAAGTACAATTCGGTTGCTTCTGTACCGTATTTTACTTAAAATACCACATAGTCCCGAATCCAATGCGACGTTTGCGCATGCTCACTGCGAGTCGCTTCGGTGGAGTCGAGTTTAGTGTAAGGACATTGTCTACTAGCTAGAATATGTACAACACAACTTCAAACATTTACTACAGGTCACAATATCTAACTATATATAAACCCTAAAACGCTTAATTAGGTACTGTACAGATTTAGCCAGAATCTACAACACATAATTTTTTATGTTACGTTAGTTTCTCCAAGTATACACAATCACAGACAGATACATTGAAGCTAATGATACGCTATCCCCGACAGCTAGTACTTTACTTTTACACAACAAACTCTAGTTAGCCGCTCACCCATTGCTGTAACTTTCGGTTATTATTTCCAGACAACTGCACAAACAAAGTATACATCGACACTGGCTTTAAATAGAACAGAGTAAGCATTACAATATTAGGCATTTTTACTATTTTACGTTTGTTCCTCAGAGTATTTACACAATCACCGACAACTAGATTGAAGCTAATGATCCTACAGTACATCCACTCCATAAAGCCGGGGGCAGGATGCAATGCTAGTTGCTAGTTAGTTATTAGCCAGTGCTCTAACTTGTCCTTTCGGATACAAATCTCTGGTTTTCTCTTGATACTGTAATAATGTCAACTTTGAACCTGATCATGTCATTGAACTGAATTGCGAAGGGGAAGTTAAAATCGAATGTCAACCGACAGTATATAGATAGCTTTTATTAGATTCAAGGTCCATTTCACAGAACATACAGCACAATGAAAAAGTAGCTATGCTATTAAGTTAATGAAGAGGGACCGGCTGTAAGCTAGCTATGCTATTAGCTAGCGTGGCTGGACGAAGCTTCAAGCTCATAATATTTACAACTGATATGAACTATAACATGTTTTTCAGTAGGTATTGTACATATTTAACTATAATCTGTTACCAATCCTTTTTGAAATAAATTTGAAGTTATCAAACAATATGCACGAATCGGCAATCATTCACATGTCACTAGACAGCTAATATGTCACGTGTTTAAAACTGACATTTTGAATGTAAATTACACACCAAATCATCTCTGGTTAACCTTTCTACATGTTTAGCAATGTTCTATAAACATTCATTATTCATTATATCGTAAATGCTTACTTTGATAAAGTAATGAACTTATCTCCAACAACAATTTATCCAACTAGGTATTAAATTACCTGAACATGACAATGAAGTTCATGTGGATGCTGCCTCCCCTGAAGTTTTGTTCCTGGAGGGCTCAACAACTTCGGAGCTAACATTGAGACCTGCGGGCAACTTTGCTTTCAATTTGCATATCACGTCGCAAATATTACAAAGAGTGTTGTCTGTTTGAGAAGGTGTTTCCTTAGGTTTGACGTGTTGCCATGCTAGCTTTGCATATCACGTCGCACATATTACAACGAGTGTTGTCTGTATCAATTTTAGAAAAGTGTAGCCAGACTTCTGACCACTTTTGGCTTGCCACTGTTTGTGTCAACAATTGACAAGCTGCAGAGATGAGGTAATCTCGCGAGAGGTGCGCTCTCAGGTACCGAAATTTGGCACTGATTGATTTTACATGAACCAATACTCAGTAGTACCGACGTGATTCAGTTGGTACTGGTAAAAGTACAGGGCATGGTACCCAAACCTAATGCCAGAAACTGTCTTTGTCCTCAAGGGGACCAGCAAAACATCCTAATATGGGCATGGTGTCAAATATTACTATCCTTATGAAGACTTCTGGTCCTAATTTGATCTGTTAAACCAAAACACACAAACACACAGTCGTATAAAGCTACAGTAACCTTGTGAGGACCAGAAAATTCATGTAATCCTAACCCTAACCTTAACCCTAAACCTTAACCCTAACTGTAACCTAACCCTTACCTTAACCTAACCTTAACCTCACCCTATTCCTAATTTTTAACTCATTAACCTTGTCACAATTGCCTAATGCCTAATCGTAACCCTAAACCTAACCTATGATGCCTGAACCTGAAATTACCCTCAGTTGTAACCCTAACTCTAACTGTAATCTTGACTTTGTCCTTACGGGGACCGGCAAAAAGTCCTAATATGGACATTTATGTCAATTATTTCTATCCTTGTGAAGCTCTTTGGTCCTAATACAATCTGTTAAACCAAAACAAACATTCACACACCCTCAGATGCACAGAAACACACACACATTGGCATCAGAGAAAATATGCAACGTTTTGTATCAAACTGTTTACTGTACTTGTGCTCAAAATGTCTGTACAAATTCATGCACTGCATAACAGGCTTTTCATATTTTTTCATAAATAGCCCCCGTCCTCCCACACACTTCATGGGTACAGTCTGAATACAAATGGAATAACACAGAGTGAAATTCACTATGAACCAAATTTGACTTTTTGTTGACTTTGGCCTAGATATTTTCCATTTCATAGCATAAGCACTGCAAGAGATCCAAGTATAACAGTCTGCTGCAGATAGTGTTAGCCCAGGGTCTGTAAACATAAGCTTTTAACGCTTTTTCTTAAATCAATAGAGTGGAGGAATTCACTCAGTTATAAGTTTCAGTAAAACGGCCATATTGTTTACCATTTAACCCTTTTCAGTTTTGCTTCAAGTTGCTACACAGCATTGTGGAGCCCCATCCTTTGTGAGCCGAGCGACAACACAGCTTTTTGGATTGGACCTGGCTTTCAGTACGTACAACTCATCAGGTCCAGTCTGCCACTGGGGTCTCCTGCTTTTATGCCTGCACCTGAGAGCTGGAGATAAGCCTGACTGATGTTTGTCTGCTGGTCTGTAAAAGCAGACTTTGTAAGATGGGCAACAACCTAAAGTTGCACTGGAGGGGGAATCTGCCCAGGCTGGCCAGAGCAAAAGTGTTGAAAGGAAACATTTTACCTCCGAATAGCATCAGAATGAGAAACAAATGGAGTGTTTGTGCGGTATCCCTGGAGAGTGGCTACATGGTCATCATATTTGTCCCCTGTACAGGCTTTGATTAATACTTAAGGTTACAGACCTGGGGTGAAGTCTGTGAAACCAGCAGCTTTTACTGCTACTATAAACTTTTTTCATCCCCTTTTTTGGTGACATGGCGCAACATCTCTTACTCTCTCAAGGGAACGAGGTGGAAGGGAAAAAGCGATGAAGAGTCAGGCTGCTTTTCCAGTTTGCTTCCAACATGCACACTGTTTTCACCTAATGTCCATGTCTTGTGTAACGCATTAAGATCTGATTGTTCGACATACCATGAGTACTGATCCAGATTGTGTGAGGGTGTGTCATTCGTGGCCGTGCTGATAGTTCTCTGTTTTCCTTCCTAGCGCATGTCATACTGCTGCCCGCTGGTATACTGTTGGATCCACCTATATTTGATCAGGGCTGTTTATATAGTTGTCTCAATATTTGTGTGTCCTATTGTGAAGATGCCTGGCTGTTTGGCTTTATCAGTGGAATATAAAGTGTTCCTGTTTCCTCATGTGTTAGACAGGTCCTACACCACTGTGACAAGTCTACAGTGAAGAGAAGAGTTGCACTCAGATCCTGTATGCGATTCTACGCTAGCAAGTCGTGGCTGTGCTGCATACTAAGTACAGTAGATTAGAATATGTTGAGGAAAGGGACTGTGGAATCAAGCTGGCTGGAATGTGGTTATTGTACATGCACACAGATATATTAATGATTGGCATGTTTAAAAACTCATTAGAGGATCATATGAAATACAGGACCTGTTTTGTTATTGTGCATCTGCTGCTTTCCCCCATATAAATGCAGTACCATGTTATAGAACACTACACCCATGGCCAAAATGTTTCAGAACAACACAAATACTAATTTTCAAAAACGTCTCCTGCCTCAGTGTTGATGATGGCAATTTGCATATACTTCAGTATGTCATGAAAAGTGATCAGTGATTAATTGCAATGAATTGCAAAATCTCCTTTGCCATGAAAATAAACTTAATCCCTCAAAAAAAACCTGTCCATTGCATTTCAGACCTGGCACAAGAGGACCAGCTGCCATCATGTCAGGGATTGTCTCTTTAATACAGGTGAGAGTGTTGATGAGGTCAAGGCTGAAGATCACTCTGTCATGCTGATTGAGTTAGAATAACAGGCTGGGATTTTTAAAAGGAGGGTGGTGCTTAAAACCATTTTTCTTCCTCTATATGTAGCTAATGAAAGAGACAGGTCAACAACTACATTGTCATTACTAGTAATAAATATTACACATTCTCTACCTGTGATATATTGTCACATTCTAGTAGCTATGTTAAATGTCACCCATGAAGCTAACAGCTGCATATGCCCTTAGATGGCTTACCAGACAATTTCCCTCCAATACAAATAAATAAAAGATAACACACCAGCATATTCAAAAGAACATATTATAGTACTTGTACCTGTACTCAGTATCAGCAAGTACCCCAAAAAAACTACTTGGTACTCATACATTTACTCGTAAAATGTTATTGGTCTCTCTCTACTTTAAGGTTTTTAAAAGCAGTCATGCAGTCATACAACCCCAATTCTGAAAAAGTTGTGACAGTATGGAAAATAATAAAAAATAATAATAAAACAGTATTTTGAAAAATCCATCCACCCTACATTGAAAACACATTAATAACACATTATGTGATGTTTTATTTTTGAAAAGATTACACTCAAATGACTGCAACACACTCCAAAACACACTTATTAAGCATTTGGGCACTGAATACACCAGTTGGTTATGTTTAGCAAGCAGAATTTGTCCCCATTTATCCATTATGCATGTCCTCAGCTGTGGACGTGTACTTCGTTGACCTATTTTGTGCTTCATAATGTGCCACACATTCTCAATTGGAGACCATTTAGGACAGCAGGCAGACAATGCTAGCACCCACACTCTCTGCTTACCCAACCATGCGCTTGTAATCTAGGTATGTGGTTTGGCTTGAGGGCACCATTAATTCAGAAAGATATGTAGACATTTTGAAGCAACATATGCTGCCATACATATGCTGGCATTTTCCAGCAGGACAACGCCAAACCATATTCTGCCCAGATTACAAGATTGCTAGCCTGGCCCACCTGCAGTAATGACCTGTCACCAACTGCTGTTTTCAGTGTCCAAACCCTTAATAAGTGTTATTAAAAGAAAATGTTACACAGTGCTAAACAGTCAAATGTCCCAAACATTTTAATGTGTGTTGCAGTCACCAGATTTGAAATTAGTGTATAGATTCATAACTAAATTTAGTTCACAACGTAAAACATCACATAATGTGTTTTCCATATAGTACAGGGTGAATAGAATTTTCAAATGTAAGAAACTATGCATTTTTCATACTGTCCCAATGTTTTCGGAATTGGGGTTTGTACTGTACATGGCTGCAGGCTGTCTAAGTCTGGGATGGCAGATAAAAGATCACATTGAAGCCTTGAAGAAGCTACTGTACCTGCCCATCTGAGGGTTACTGGTCTCATTACACAGTACATTTCATGGAGCTAGCCATGATATATTCCTTTCAAGCTGGAGGTCACAGTTTCCTTAGACGCTGATAATTTGTTTTGCTGATGTCACCTAAAATAGTAATCTCAATTTCTCCTACATTATACAAAAAATAAACTTTATCTTGGGTTATCTCCAAGGTGATTTACATTACATAACATTTTCTTAGAATATAGTCTTTGTTGCCAAAAAAAATTCAAGTTGGACTAGCCTTGAATATAAATCCTACTTATGTTGATACGTTTGTTAATATTAATATTATTTAGAATGTCCATTATGTAAAAATGTATTTTTGTCCGTTGACCAGAAAACATTTTAGAAGGGAAGTATCACAATGCACTGTATGCTTGAATCTAAGCAGTTGAATCTAAGTCCCTTTGGATATCAGCAAAATGGCTGTTGTGCTTTTACAATACTTAATTTGATCGAACAATTTTGACATGTTTTTCAATGATTGTAGTCTTTTGAGATTGGGCTGTGGAGGGTGGGTTGGACAGGAAAGTAATAAGGATTTAGTATCCATGTCTATATTGCTTTTGCTGTGTAACATATGAGTGAGCAAACAGTTTCCATATAGCAACATTATTTTGGCACCAATCTGGCACACATAAAACAAGTTATCATGCTATCTGGTTTGTAACCTCACTAGCGGTCAGAGCCTTGAAATGAACAGCGCATGGTTTTGTATAGGTATACATTGTTACATTTTTATCATCGCTGACTAACTTTCCTTTCTCCATTGTACCTTTGCACCTGCAACGAGGTTTGAACATTTCTCCCCCTGGCAGACAATGTATTATGGAACTGTGGAATGTCTGAAGACGAGATAGTTTGCTTAGAATAACCCTGGGCATGGGCCGCGCCGCTGAGTGACAGCTTCTTATCACTGCTTCTGCCGGCTGATCAAAGTTGAAAGCGGGTCAGGCTGAATTAAAGAGCACCTAATTAAAATGCCCAGGGTACGTGCAAAGCAGCCTATTTAATTTATCTTCTCGTGTGGAGTCGAATGGAGATACATGCACTACAATAAAAGGGGGTCTGAGTATTACTTCCCAGTTCAACAGCATCAGATATCAGGAACATTCAACTCTCTTTATGTTTTCCACTCTCATGCATTGCATTTTTGTCACTCTGGGGGAACAAATAGTTTGCTTTGCCCAGGCTACTGGAGAGAATCTGGCTGGGAACACGGCAGTGGGGTGTGAAAAAGGTCAATGGTAATGGATACGCCTGGCTGTCCCCGGGGCTTTCGGTCTCTCCACTGGGGGAAAGATGTTTTACACTGTGTGACACTCCCATAACACACACTACTGTACTGCACGTGATAGACGGTGGACCCCGAGCCTTGGTGGAACGAAAGAGTCGATCTCTGAGATCTATTTATTATTGTCATCAGCACATGCGGAGGATGACACCCTTCAATGTTAAAAAAACACAATGAGCCCTGAACTTGAGGAATGCAAGAGCACCCCAAGTAAATTAACCAGCAGGTAAATTACAGCTTCTGAGACTGTTCTTCCACCCAAATTTAATGTTTTTCACATGCCAAATTGGTAAAGTCCTTCTAATCTTCCTGATAGGAGTTTAATATAGAACGGTAAATCAGTGTAGATAGAGAGTGTTGTCCGAACTGACGTAGAGGCTGAATGAGCCTAATGAAATGCAGCCATGTTCCATCTGTGGAAGACGATTACCTCGGAGAGAAAAGGGCGAGATTGATGAGGGCAATCTCCATGGCCCGGAGAAAAAGCATCAGCATTCTTAGATCGAGACAAGTAATTCCCTCTCAACCCAAATGACCCGTGAAGCTTTCATGAAAACCGTTTCACAATACAGTATGTCCCCAGCTTTCAGCGTCAAAATCGATAGCTCTTCAAATTCTCAATGTATTGACCCAAAGCGTTGTTCGCTGCACCTCCATTATATCGTGGTAACCTGGCAGAAATCAACTAGTCTTATCCCTGATGCCTAAGAACCTGTTTAAAACAGATTAAGATTAAGGGAGCCTATTATCTGAAACGTTGGGGAAATTAGATTATGTATAAGATGCTTGAGTATTCCTCCTTATCTTGGTATGCTGATAACGTAATAACAAGCAAAGCGAGGGGAGTTTGAAAGCAGTGTGATTACTCACCAGCGGCCTGTGGGAAGAATTAATCTGGGCCAGGTTGGTCGCCTCCTGGCTTGGCCCGAATCATGAGTGGGGTGGATCTGAGGAGTTGACGGACAACAGGTGTAATATTTCAAGCCAGCTAGGCCATAAAGTTTGAATATGAAAGCAGTATTTCTCCTTCACACAACCCTGGAATAACGGCACCATGAATTTGTTTAAGAGCCCCGTTTTTACTTCACTTTCTGCGTTGGTTAGTCGATTCACAGAGCATGCGTCTTCAGCCCCTCACACACACTCTTCATTTCCAGAAGAAGACCTTCAAAAGGGGGTCTTCTCACGGGCCGTTTGTACTCATGCAATGATGTATCGCCTTCTCTAAAGCACTTCCTGGCGCTCATCGTTTTTGTTTAGGCCTTTCATCTCTCGATGCTCAGCCTACCACAGGCACCTTATCTTTCAGGAGCTAACAAGTGGTTAGCCCCCTTTCCTTGGATTGTAAATGCATTAACTTATCAACTTTCAATCTTTTTTCCATATCTGCAAATATCAACACTTTAAAAAGAAACCTTGAAATGGTAAGAATGTGCATTGAACCCTGCATTGGATAGTTGATGTCATCTAAATGCAGTGTTACAGCAGCAGTTAAATGGCCGCCACTTTATCGTCCTTGGAGGTCAAGTTGAATAATGAGGTTAAAGGAACACTAGCCACTAAAACACCATTGTGTATTTACCATTCACTGCCGAGCAGTGAGGAATTATCAAGAGGTTGGACCTGAGGAAACTCTAAATGTATAGGCTACTTCAGGATGTCCAATGTGCCAGCTGCCGCTGGTGATGTTCGGCCCTTGTCACACGCTGTACCGTGGGTGATCACTTTCCTGTCTTCTGTAGGATTTTTGGCTCTCATGTTCAAATCAGATAAGTCAGTCTAATAGGCTGGGTGGTGAGTATACAATCAGATTAGAGCACTGGCACTGGGCTTTGCAAATAGGGAATCTAACATTACTTTGTGTTGTGTTATGCATGTACTGGGCCCACTCAGGCCACTCAAATATGGGCCCTGCCAACCAACATTGCTGCCACGTCCTTGAACTTGAAGAGTCTCACTCAAGAACGAAAGCACATTGTTGTGATCTTTTTGATTCATTTAGCATTGCAGTCTCCCCTCTCCTATTTTTAGATCACTGGCTATTGGCATTCTGAGAGATACTTCTCAATTGTGTTAGGCAGTAGTGCCGAGGCTGTGGTGGGATGTTGTAAATTAATCATTTCTACCCCGCTGTGGATGTGACTACCCCTATAATGATACATTTGAGAATACTCAAGTTTGGCCTGCACTCTTTCTAATGAATGTCTTCGACACAGGCATTAGTTTGAGAGGGTTTCTTTCACTGGAAGTTACAATTTATTTCACCTTCCGTCAGATAACTCAGTAAATTATTTCCCCATTTAAGATCTATTTCTGAGTGAATGTTGTGATGCACATCTTTGAATTTGAATAAACACATTGACTGGATGCAAATTGAAAATGGATTTATTTTCCATAGAAGCGATCATCAATTACCCTTCTTTGACAGAAATCTCCTTATTGTCTGTGTCTGCCATGTTTTTGTCCTTCAGACAGTGATAGAGAGCATCCAGTACCCTAGCCATTAGCCTTGGGAAGATACAAGCATAGTGCAATGAGGTCACTATGACACCAAAGAAAGAAAGGAGCGATACCCATTTCCATATGATGGCCATCCAAGCTGGGAGTGAACAAACTACCACCCCTCTGCTCCTGTCTTTTCCTCTGTAGATTTATACCGTCCGTAAGTCTCATTGAACTGGAATTGCCTGAGCCCCCCCTCATTCTCTCCCCCTCCCCCTCGTGTCCTATCCATCTGGCTCTGCTGGAGCAAGAGTCCACTGCGGGAGAAACTATCGCGGCTCCACATTACCCTGCACCGCAAGAAGTGGCACCTGCATTAATCACAGTGGGCGCTGGAGAGTTCATCTGCTCTGCTCCGCTTTTTGGGGAGGGGCGGGTCGAGGGGTGGGTTCTGATAGAGGAGAGGAGCTTTGGCTCCAGCAGCAGAGGGATCGGGGGGGTCAGTAGGAACTAACAGAATGTGAGATGGAAGTGAAGCGAGAGAGAAGCCGGAGCTGGGTTGGGCCAGTGAATGGAGCGCGCTGGGCCCGCAGTGCGTCTGTTTACTCCCCTCCTGTTGATTAGTTTAGGGAAATGGATATATGACTGAGTCATCCCTGGATGCCAGGGGTAAGTTGAGCTAGCTAGCGAGTTAGCAGACTGCTGTCATTGTAATACACTGAGGGGCAGAGATAACAGCTTACCAACTGCTTCAAACACTATTTTATCTCTTAATTTAGAATTGTGTTTAGAACTGTGAATGGCTGATGGGAATCAGAATCGGCTTGATTCGCTAAGTAAATTCTACACGTACTGAGGTCCGAGTGGTGTAGTGCATTGCAGGACTGTCTAGGTCACGAAGGTCATGACTTCAATTCTGACCCTGGGTTCTCAGACTTTCCCCGGGCGTCCTGTGCGAAGCAGCACAAATTGGCATAATGCTGCCTGGGATTTGGGTTAAGTCATTATTATTATTATTTTTATTATTATTATTATTATTAGGATTATCTATCCTACCACGTTGCTCTCCACTGACTCCTTGTGTTCAGATATGTGCCTGTAAATTAAATCGCGGAAGTATAGTCGGTGAACGTAATCATCCCGTACATGATCCCACTAAAGGCTTCCGTGTTGGATGAACAGCGCGAAAAGAATCGGCGGCTCCGGGGACATGTGGTTGGATGAAGCATGTGCACGCTCCTATTTTTAATAATAATCTACACTTACTAATTGTACTTGGTGGACTAATGTCGAGTCGACAACATATTGGGATAGACAAGCTAACAAGCTAATGGGATATGAGCAGAAGGCCAATGTCTTATATGTGAATTTACAGTTTATGCACATTTAAATAGTTCCAGTATATTAAAATACTATATCTAGAAGCAGGGAGATGGAGACCTTTAGTTAACAGTGTGGATGTGACGTGATGTGGGAAGCATAGTCTAGTCTAGTTAGTCTCTATAGGATAGATGGTCTGTTGCTGAGGACCACTCGACTTGGGGGAAGAACCTGCTAAGGTGGCTGGGCTTTTTACCCCTGATTGACCTGGAGTGCCTGTGTGCCCTCAGATGAGAGGAAAATTCTAAATCAGTGGGGGAGCAGGTTGGAAGAGGTCCACCATGATCTTGCCATCTGGGTCAGGATTGACTGTAATCATATTATTTTTGAGTTGCCACACTTTGTACGTTTGCTGGTGTGCTTTCTCATGGACAGCTGTGAGGCTTACCTCCCACCTGAGATTGTAGGAGATGATGGTGCCTTGGAATTGGATTTGCCAAGCTAACAGAGCTGAGCCCGTAATGTCAAGGGGAAGGTGCAGTTAAACACCTCCTCCATGATTTTGTCAGTGTTGAGTTTCAGGATATTTTCACTGCACCAGGTCAGCTGGACACTCTGTTTAAGGTACTGCATGTGGACTCATTGTCGTTGATGAGCCCATCCAGAGGTGTGTCAATGTTTTCATTAACATAATGTGACAAAATATATATACAGGTCCTTAGCATATTAATTAGCATATTGTGATAAAGTTCATCATTATAATGTAATGATAAAAATTTAACTTTCATATATTTTTGATTCATTGCACACCAACTGAAATATTTCAGGTCATTTATTGTTTTAATACTGATGGTTTTGGCATACAGCTCATGAAAACCCAAAATTCCTATCTCAAAGAATTAGCATATTTCATCTGACCAATAAAAGAAGTATTTGCATAGGGATTCCACTGAAGAACTATAACATTTGTTTTAGCATAGATAGTTCTTCACAATGTCGAGAGTAAACAGGGTTCAGATGACAGTGCCAACCTAGAAAAGTTGTTAGAATCGTACACAGCACATATTAGTTTTGCAGTCTAATGCACATCATTTGCACATTTAATATGCATGTAATAATACGTATATGTACAGGTTTCCTGGCTAAAATTTCAATCATCTTTGTCCATCCTTCCTCCTCTCCGATAACAAAAACATTGAGAATACTGTAAAGGTCATCCCAAACATGATCTAAAAGCTTTGTGTTGAGTGAGCACTACAAAAACAATTGGCTCAGCGACACGTGGTTGGATGAACCTTTTGCGCGCCCCTCGCCATCCCACACGTGTTCATGTAGTTTCGAAGCTGCCGTCAAGTAGGGTTAGTGGAAATTGGGAGGGGAAAAAGTAAAATATAAAAAATACTGTTAAGGTACCAAAGTATATGCAGTCACTAATCTAGTTCTCTGGATAAGAGCATCCACTAAATGACGCAAATATAATTTAAATGTAAAGCTATCTGACGTCTGCCAGGGCAAATTGAACATTATTTAACAGGTCCTGAGTGCATTTAGTGAAGGCTACTTTGTTTCCACAGTAAGCGCTTGGCAATGCACAAAGAGAGACTGACCCGCTCTCATCTTCATGATGAATAGGGCAACTGCCAATTAATTTCTCAAGTCTTTTTGAACATATGCCAGGCTTTCAAGGCATTTTGGTAGTGTTTTTATAACATTCTATCAATTACTATTCACAATACCATTGTTTTGGGAAACATTTCAAATAACATCTATCATTTTGGGTATGGTGACATTTTCAGCTTAATATAAAGGGACATGTTGTAGCCCCATTGCACAGTACATTGGGGTGCAGATGGCTCAGTGGGTAGGGAGTCAGACTTGTAGTCAGAAGGTTGCCAGTTCGATTCCCGACTGAGCCATATGTCGTTGTGTCCTTGGGCAAGACACTTTACCCTAATTGCTCCCAGGTCGTTGCTGTAAATAAGAAACTGTTCTTAGTCAACTCACCTGGTTAAATAAAGGTTAAATAAAAAAATAAAAAAACATTAGGACGTGAAATGACCCACCAACCCAAACACACACCTTTATCAGTTGTCTGTTCGGAGACAATTTGTAAATCAGACTAATCTGATTATGCTCTGATGAAGGCTTGCTCCCGAAATGCGTAAGCAACTTGTATTTTCATCAATTGCCTCTATGTGATTAAATTATATCGGTGTACAACTATATTCTGTCCAGTGTGATTAGGTGTGCAACCTTGCTCAATTTTGAAATGTGCTTATGTGCTCCCTTTATCTACATAAGGGTGTGGACACAATGGTCCTTGATAATTATGGCCATATCAAGTTATCAACCCTTGCTATAATCCTGGATTTTAATGAACAGCTACATTCCTTTTGTCAGATAATTGCATTTTAAACAAATATCAATCTGGTTTTAGACCTGGGCACCATTACCGTGCCATATCTCACATCGCGGTTTGGATTGTGTTTCCATCTATTCCCAGCCTGCTGGAATGCAGAATGAGTTTTTAGGATAAAAAAACCTAATACTCACCTAGGACATACCAGGCTGGTGGGTGGGTTGACGAACTGAGAAATTCAACAGCCAATGTTTGTTAGTTTTTTTGCCTGAATGACCCATTACCTTGAGGATTCTAAATACATTTTTCCATATACTGTATGCATTGAAACCATAATTGCATAACAATTGCAATTGGTATAAGGATTTTAATCATTTTATTTCTTATTGTCCCATTTGAACAGATATTGCAATGTGTCAATCCCGGATCCGTCATTGATCATTATAATGCATTTTAGGCTGTGCTTTTTTGTGTAGCGAAACATTCTCCCCAGCGAAATTCTACACAGTGACCGTATTGAACTCAAATACTTACTAATACTTGCAAACAGTTGTTTGAATCAGACTTACATGTTGCCTGGCTGTTCTACTTATTGTTTTATTTATATTTTCTGTGAATGGATGAGGCATACAATTGTTTCCTCTTACTATGCATTGTAGCAGGCCCAGCTCCTGGCACAGGCGGACAAGGCTGTCGCCAAGGGCGTCACAGACTCAGGACGCAAATTTGCGTGCAGCCAAAAATGAAAAAGTCTATGCCTGTGTGGATTGATTCTGGCGCCCCAAACAAGTATATGAAATGCCTCCTCTCTCCCTTTCTCACATGTTGCACGCTCTACAGCACTGGACTGTAAAAAATGTGTGTCACATACACAGAGGGGGAGAGTGTATGTGTGTGTGTTGAGTAAGAGAAACAGTGTGTGAGAAAGAGATAAGTGCAATTAGAAAAGTTACATTAGTAATGTACAGTACTGGGTGTCATGCACCTATTTCTTTAAGGGGGCACAGTGTGCACAACACACAGAAACATGTGCCCACAAATATAGATATTAAAAAAAAATCCACTTGGCTCAAAAATTGGAGGATGTACGTGCCCCCTCAGTTTCAATGGACATGACGCCTCTGCTGTGTGTAAATGCACTCCCCCCCCTTCTCTCTCTCTCTCAACGTCATCATTGTCACAAGTCTAAACTAAGAATGCAATTTTTAAGCCGACACAACTAAGCTCATGAATAATGAGCCCACAGGTCATACCGGAGCAATGAGCTTAACGCCACTGAAGGCCACAACAAAGCACTTACAACTTTTTAGGGATACAGATACACTCTATGACAACAACATTATGACAACTACCTTAATAGATAAGCATGGACACACTGACACTCGTCACCATCTATATGAAATCAATCCAGCACAACAATATGGCCAATGCACAGACCAGCACCACAAAGGCAGGAAGATAATATAGGCCTTCTCTCACCCAGGCTGAGGGCTCACGGCGGTTCTTTCCATGACTTTGGGAATTAAGTCAAGTAGCTACTGAATCAGCTGGCTTTCGATGGACAACATCGCGGCTGTCCCGTAGTGTTGTTAGTGAAACTTTTTATCGTACATACATAATACATTTTAGCAGATAACAATCTTAGAGAATTAAATATAATAAATAATTTGTTTGCAGTTCTGTGCCCCACCTGCCCCTAATGACCAGACGCCACTGAGAGGGGGATGGGCAATATGTTAACTGAAGGCTTACCGCCAAACCGAAATCAGGAAATCTAACTCTGTCCCTTCTTCACGAGCCACAATCCACTCTGTACCTGAACTGGTGTTAGTTGGGGCTGAGTTAACTATTACCTACTCGGCAGGCTACCATGGCTAGTCAGGTACACAAAGGATAGAAAAAAAGGAGGAAGAGGGGAATAAGCTCAAAATAGAGTTATTGTGTACTTGACCGTTTTGCAGACTGATTGTTAAAATATTAGAATGCTTTTACTTCTGAGTTGTGCTTGTTTCACACAGCTAGCTAGATTCTCTTAAATACACTCATCTAAAGGATTATTAGAAACACCCGTTCAATTTCTCTATAATGCAATGATTTACTCAACCAATCACATGGCAGTTGCTTCAATGCATTTAGGGGTGTGGTCCTGGTCAAGACAATCTCCTGAACTCCAAACTGAATGTCAGAATGGGATAGAAAGGGGATTTAAGCAATTTTGAGCGTGGCATGGTTGTTGGTGCTAGACGGGCCGGTCTGATTATTTGACAATCTGCTCAGTTACTGGGATTTTCACGCACAACCATTTCTAGGGTTTACAAAGAATGGTGTAAAAAGGGAAAAACATCCAGTATGCGGCAGTCCTGGGGGCGAAAATGCCTAGTTGATGCTCGAGGTCAGAGGAGAATGGGCCGACTGCTTCAAGTTGATAGAAGGGCAAGTTTGACTGAAATAACCACTCGTTACAACCGAGGTATGCAGCAAAGCATTTGTGAAGCTACAACACGCACAACCTTGAGGCGGATGGGCTACAACAGCAGAAGACCCCACCGGGTACCACTTATCTCCACTACAAATAGGACGAAGAGGCTACAATTTGCAAGAGCACACCAAAATTGGAAATTTGAAGACTGGAAAAATGTTGCCTGGTCTGATGAGTCTCAATTTCTGTTAAGACATTCAGATGGTAGAGTCAGAATTTGGTGTAAACAGAATGAGAACATGGATCCATCATGCCTTGTTACCACTGTGCAGGCTGGTGGTGGTGATGTAATGGTTTGGGGGATGTTTTCTTGGCACACTTTAGGCCCCTTAGTGCCACTTGGGCATCGTTTAAATGCCAAGGCCTACCTGAGCATTGTTTCTGACCATGTCCATCCCTTTATGGCCACCATGTACCCATCCTCTGACGGCTACTTCCAGCAGGATAATGCACCATGTCACAAAGCTCAAATCATTTCAAATTGGTTTCTTGAACATGACAATGAGTTCACTGTACTAAAATGGCCCCCACAGCCACCAGATCTCAACCCAATAGAGCATCTTTGGGATGTGCATCCCTGGATGTGCATCCCACATATCTCAATCAACTGCAAGATGCTATCCTATCAATATGGGCCAACATGTATAAAGAATGCTTTCAGCACCTTGTTGAATCAATGCCACATAGAATTAAGGCAGTTCTAAAGGTGAAAGGGGGTCAAACACAGTATTAGTATGGTGTTCCTAATAATCCTTTAGGTGAGTGTATATGCACTCTTAGCTACTGTAAGTCACTCTGGATAAGAGAGTCTGCTAAATGACTGAAATGTAAATGATTAGGCTTGATAATAATTTAGCAATCAGTTTTATTTTCTAACTTAGCTAAAAAATCATAATCATAATGTCAAGTTAAGATATTTGGGTGTGGGGGCAGGGCGTATCAGTTCGAGGGGGGCATTCCAAAATCTTGCCTAGGGCGCCACATTTGCCAGAGCTGGCCCTGCATTATATTGATTGATACTGAAAGTGCGCTTTCTTTCAATCTCTTCTCCTCGACAGCAAGTTGACACACACACTGCTGCACTGCCCACATAGCCCCGCCTCCTCTCACTGACAGTGCAGTCTTCTCATCACTCGCCTCATTCGCTCCATTTGACTTATTGAATAGCTCATTATAAATGGCAAGTGGAGAGTCTCCGTGACTGGTTTTGGTGTGTTTGGAAATACATCGCATTAAGGGGCAAATGAACAAGATGGCCCAGTAAACTTTAGTTGATAAGCTAGTTGTCCTGTTGTTGGCCAAACAGACATTTGAAATTCTCAAAACTAATAATTCCTCTAGAGCTATCAGACTTATGGAATCTCACACAGCAGAGTTTTAGTTGATAGGAAAAATTAGACTATCATCAGAAGTATTTTAACTGATGCTGTTCTGCTTAACACACAGTACTATTAACTTTACTTAATTTTTAAGATAAGTTGATTAGTTAATTTAGTAATTTTTTAAAGTATTTCATTATCTCAGGGAAACATATTCATAGTACCGTATTATAATAAATTGTAAATCCTAAAGGACAGTTTTTTATTATAAGCCCTCAATGTTGTGTAAATTTCCCCCTGTGGTATCGAAAAAAGTATTGAATATTGATATTTTTCAAGGTATTGTATCGAAGTTAGAAATTCCATTATCGTAACAACACTAACACATTGTATACGGTAGTAGTGAAAATTATCTCTCCAACTGTCTCTATTTGGTTTGATGACAATCTGTCTTCTAAAACACACATTAGTGAGTTGGTTTAAAAGCATGATATTAAAATTGGTTTCTTTTATAGAAACAAATCATGTCTATCTCTTCAGCATAGAAAGGATACTGTGCAAGAACTTTTATGTCCCAACTAGACTCCTAGTCTATATGCCTCAGCTTCTCTACTTACATTTTTTGATAGAGTTTATCAATCAGCATTATGTTTTATCACAGGTGCAATTTCTCACTCTCATCGATGTCTAATATATACTACAGTCGGGTGGGACACTCTGTGATGGTCGTTCCCTGCTGGAGAGGTTGAGTCGATGGCTCCTGTCCTTCGACTCAATGTTATAGGTTTCTTGTGTCTCCTGGACTGTTGTCATCACTTTTGCACTGTCCAATACATCGCTTGGTTTCACTATCAACAACACACAGCTGTTTTCACTCATTCATTAGTATAGGTATTTTAGTTGGTGTTTGTTGGGTTTGGTTTTGGTCATTATTTATATGTTCTTGTGTTAGGTGTAGTGTGGTATGATCTGTGTAAAGATACAAGACATTTTTGTCTCTTTGCAGTCCATTTCTATTTTAACTATTTTTTTGTTATAAAAACAGTTTACTTTCAGTTATCCTTCGCATTCTGTCTCCATTAGCCCCTGCTAACCCTACACTTGTGACACTCTGAAATCCAGAAGAGCCAGACATTGGCTAATGATTGTTTATAAGGCTTTTGCACAAAAACTTCCAGGCTATCTAACAGTGATAATTCCCTGGAGAAATAGCAGCTACCAAACATGTTCTCAAGCCTGGATTGTGCTACAAATACCAAGGGTTACACAGAACTTTGCAAACAGTTGAAATCTTTGTTAAATTATTATTTTTTTATTGACTGTGACAACAAAGCAATCACTGACAGCCAAAATGCACACTACTTATACATTTATCCAACAACTCAGTCAAACAGACAAACCCCCCCCCCCCCCCCCCA
>JACXGM010006622.1:0-32396 GCA_016801145.1 Umbra pygmaea | reverse complement strand
GTCAGATGTGTACATGTCGACGCGAAACCTCAGAAAAATCGACCTTGGTCCGAAAAAGTAAATGCCGCAAAATCGCTCAGAGAAATAACGTCTCTAGTGTGAAAGATTGCATTAACTAGATATAGGTTCGAAAATTATAATTAATTTGCGAATTAATCGCACGAAAAAGACGCGTTCAGTGTGCAAAGACCTTTAGAGTGACCATCCTGCAACGTTGACAGTGCAGAATGCTCAAAGAGGATAAAAAGAATCCTAGTGTCAGCTACAGACATACAGAAATCTCTGAAACATGTTAACATCTTTGTTCACAAGTTTACGTTAAACAAACTGAGATTGGATTTCATGGGAGGACACCACAAAGGAGTGGCTCTGCTGTCCAACAAAAACATTACTACACGTCTGAAGTTCACAAAAGAGCACTTGTCCATTCCACAGCGCTAATGGCAAAATATTTTGTGGACAGATTAAAAAAAGTTAAGTTGTTTGGAGTGAAAACCATATTGTGTGTGGAGATGGTGCAGATGTCTCAGTGGTTAGGGAGTCAGACTTGTTGTCAGAAAGTTGCCAGTTCAATTCCCGACTTTGCCAAAAGTCGTTGTGTTCTTGGGCACAGCACCTTACCCTAAGTTGCTCTGGGGGAATGTCCCTGTACCTACCGTAAGTCGCTCTGGATAAGAGCGTCTGAGAAGTTACTAAAATGTAAGTGTAAATTTAGAAAAAAAGGCACAGCACACCAACATTGAAACCCAATCTCAACTATAAGTATGGTGGAGGGGGCATCATGGATTGTATCTGATTGTGGCCTTGACAGCTTGCTATCATCAAAAGAAAAATTCATCCATAATTTCTCTAAACATTTTGCAGGAGAATAAATGCCAAACTGTCAACCAATTGAAAAGTTTATATACTTTATTCCACCCTGCATTGTGAATTTTTTATTGTGTTCAATAAAGCCATGAATACCTATATTTTCTTTGTGTTATTAGTTGAGGCAGATTGTCAATCATTGTAACTGGAAGACAAAGATATATCATGTTTTGGCAGTTACCCTGTCTTGTTGGCAGCTCTGCAAGTCCTTGGACAGATGCGATATGGTGAGGGGCGCTCACATGGTTCACCCAACCACATGTCGCGGAGCCGGCTGATTCGTTTTGCACTGCTATCCAACACGGAAGTCTTTAGTCAGCTCATGTATGGGAGGTCTGGGGAAGGTCGGAGAACCCACAGTCAGGCTCAAACCACTATCATGACAGACTGTCCTGCAATGCAGTGACTTTTTCACATTTGTTGACCAACTTTTTCTTGCCACTGTGTGAATGCATTGTATATTCAACATTTTGCCTTTTAGCTGGCACTCTTATCCAACTGAACTTACATATATTATCAATTGTTAAACTTACAAATATTTAGCAGCTATAGTACATACAGAAGATCTTTGTTAATTTTTGTGATGACTTTCTGTTGCACACACCAACACCTTTTGTGTCCTCAACTTGATAATTTATCCCCCACACCCACACAGCAGCACTGGCCAGATCCCAAATAGGTTTTCAGGGAGATGGTGTAGAAACTATGTAACTCTCCTATGAAGTGGGCCAATCCTACATTGTAAACTGTTCTGTTCTCAAGCTGTATGTAGATACATGGAGTTACAATGTACATTTCTTTGGTTTCCAAGGAACTTTTTTATGGGACAGGCTTTATAATAGTTCTTCTGCAATTATTGCAATAACAGGAAATATTTTTTTGCCATCCTCCAAGAATGGTTCTTAAATCCTGATCTTTTATCACCATGTATTGTGTTTCTATTTAGTGTGTACTTTTTGGCACGCATTACATACTTTTGTTGTTTGGATGTATTTCAGACTTATAATAATTGTATACTCATACAAGATCTAGGGGGCCCTGTTTGTTATTGCTGCTGATTTGTTTATTGTGTATTACACGGTACTACTGTGTATTGTTCATTTTCTTCAATAGAATCAATTTGGTCAGCCTTGGTTTGACTCTTTGGATGAAAGTGTCATGCTTGTGGGGTTTTAGCCCAGGGCCTTTTGTACATGTTTTCCAAGTGTGACGAGAATGTCTGTCTGTTTATCTACCTGCAAACCCGTCTCCATAAACGGCATGTTTCATTTCACTCCATCATGTTGGTCCTTTTACATGTTTTCCTGTCGTCGGCTCTGTTCATGTTCAAAGAGTTTGATGTGTCGACACGGCACACTGACAACAACAACCGTTCCACCTTGTCTTAATTAGATCTTTCATTTTTGTCGTTACAGACATGTCATTGCGATACACGAACAACCAAGGCGTATCCCTTGTAGCTACACCAGGTTTGTTGGTGGATGAAACACTTCCAACGCTCAGGGTTTTCTCTTTTGACTTTGCAGAGTCTAAGACATTTCTCAGAAATGCAGCTAAAACCGCCTCCTTACTGATGATTAATGTACCCCCATAACTTTATACTCCCAATCCCTTCCTCATTTTCACCTTCAGAATAAATTCATATTTCTTAGATGTTTTTTACACTGTGTCTTTTTGACTCTGCTGTGTTGACACTATCCTGTGTGTTAGACTTAGCGCCTCATACACGGAACTGGACGAGAGCCAACTGAGCCCAATGCCTAAGAGAGCCAAGCCCACCTATCTGGCTATGGACAAAGAGAACCACATCATCGGCTATGTAGTGCCCATCTACAGGGGCAGGTAAACGTGTGAACGACCATTGATCCATAGTGATGTGAGGAAGACATTTTGTTTTCAGTTTGTGGTTCTGACCATTGAATGTGAAAATGACTCGCACTGCCCACTTTCCTCCTTCCTGGCTTTACTCCCTCCACACTAGTCAGGAGTATGCCAGTGGGTTGGATACCTATACGGAGGAGGCATGGCGTTACAGGGAGGCACGGGAAGCACGGGCCAAAGAGAACGCTGGATACATGGCTCGGAGGAATCTGTTCACCAGTGGGTTGGATATGGAGAGGACGGAGCAGACATCTAGAAAGGTGTCCGTGCGCGAGTCCGCCGAGCGCATCTGCCTGAACAAGAGGGTCAGTGCAGGTGTCTTTGTGGTGACATAGAAGCTATATTCATGGAGGAAAAATTTATAAAACTCACACTTTTGACATCTTAGGGGTAACATTTAGTTAATGCCATATCAAAGAGGGATATTTTCCATTGTATCCTCACATTGGGCTGTATTGGAAATAATAAACTAAGTGGTAAGGACTCTGAAAGCTGATTAAATGAAGATGTGGAATATGAGACCACACATCTTGGAGGTTTGTAGTATTACAGCCAGTATACGATTGCTAAAGTCTTTGTCCAGGCACTGTGTTGGGCTGTGCCAAACAACAGCCCTTAACTGTGTTATATAAAATGTAAAATATGTAGTCCTCAATGTCATAGAAAGAGATCTGACATCACATTGGGAAATACTGGGAAGTACTCTCTGTGTGTCAACAATAGTAATTTAACTAATACTATTTATGCACAATAAAATACTATTTAACATGTAATATTACTTATTGACCAATCACTGCTTGAATATGAACTATCATCATGTAATATTTTAATGTGTCCATTATTTTTCAGTGCTTGCCCTATCGTTTGCATTCATCAATACATATGCTTTGATGCAGATTCATTGCTGTCTCCCACCAAACTTGTATATATTCATATATTTAATACTCATAATAGTTTAGCTGTTGAATGTCTGTATCTAGTTCATCCAAGGAATGAACAAGTGTGCTGTTGATAAGCTGCTATGATGGTAGCGAATGTTATCTTTACCCTATAGCAACAGGGCAAGTTTGCTAATGTAGTTCATTATAGGCTTTTTGACAGACATCAAGATATGACAATACAGAGAATAATAAAAAAATCTAATAATAATAATTGATTCAGATATTATCGCATTATTCACTACAAAAATCGACTCAAAGCACAATGAAATACTTTAACAACTCTACCAGAAGCAATTTTTTTTCTACTCTGCTTCCACTCCCCTTGTGAAGGTTGATTACCTCATTTAAATGGTTAGTCAATGAGTATCCTGCCCCATTGACTCACGCTGAGTCTTAAAGCTACCGAGCCCTTGAATCGGGCACAAACTGCCAAGCCGTCATACCAGTGGGTGATACATTCCCCAGGAGCTCAGTTTTATTAAGACACACAGAAGCAGTGTTCTCAGTGTTCTCAGATTATTTCATAAGTGTTATTGGATCCACAAGTAGGATCCTCTGTCCGTAGTTCGTAAATCACTGATTCATTAGAACCGTGAAAAGTGCATGGAGTCTTTTGATGTAAAGATTCTGGAATGCAGAATTTGATATAACACCATATAATGTAAATATGATAATTTTTACTCATTGGTATCTATGAAAGATCTGTTCAAAAACATTTGTCATTGGGCTGAATATCAACTTCGGTTTCAGTGCTACTTCCAACAAGTAGCGCATGCACTTTAATGTTTGTGTTTGCTCAAAGATGCACGGATAAGAATGCGGAATGTCATACATGTTTCCTCCAAAACCTCTAAAGGTGTAGTGTTTTACAGTGGCACCAGAGAGTTGTTTGAATTATATACGCTGAGGATCTATGGAGGTCTAATGAACAATGATGATCCCCAGATCTATGAGAAAGAGGAGTATCACAAGCGTATGAACGAGGACAGTCTGATGCACGCCCCGGAGTTTGTGATTAAGCCTCGCTCCCACACTGTGTGGGAGAAGCAGTGTGTGAGGCTACACTGCACTGTCTCTGGATGGCCTGAACCACGGGTCGTCTGGTGAGTACAAACCCCCCCCACACACAGATGTCTTTCTGGTGTCTACCTATCTTTTCTTTCAGCCCACCACTCACCTCTGTTTCCAACTGCACTCTCCTCCTTTTTATATATCCCTCTCTGCTTTCCTTAAATTCTTCTTCTCTCCTGTCCTCTTTCCACAATAAGGTACAAAAACAATGTGACAATCGACCCAATGGCCCACCCTGGCAAGTATAAGCTGGAGAGCAGCTACAATGTCCATTCCCTGGAGATCAACAGGTAGGGTCACGCCCTAAACCACAGTGTTTTTTACATCCCAATAAATATGATTACACAAACAGGGTGGACATGGTACTGGATAGGCACTTGTGTTCTAAGATGCGGACATGTTGCTGCGTACTAACAGATCATATTAAAATTAAAAGCTTCAGTCATCTCTGGCTGTGGTCTAATGCCAGGGCGATGTCACCACGAGTCCCTTCACAGTGTAACACAATCACCTCCTGGTGGAAAGGTCATAGTGGGTTAGCGTGTGTTGGGCATAGTGACAATCACTGTAAAGGTCTGGAGGCGATCACTTTAAACTGACAGTGGATTACAGATGTAAAGTATCATTTGGATTGGACTCAGTCAATACTTCTTCTCTTTCTTTGACCATCTGTCGACTTGTCTGCCAGTCCACCTACCTGTCTGTCTGTCTTTCAGTCTGTTTGCGTCTATCCTTAGCTCTGTTAGCTACAAAACAACACCAGAAGCCTCTTGGGGATGACATGAGCCATTTCGGCGCTTGACTTTCGATAACAATGAGGTCGTCTAAACATAGCGCCCCCCCACCCCACCAAAGGAATTTTAGAAGATAGAGGGCCCACCCTCAGGTTTATTTTAGACCACTTTACAATATAGAGTGAACAATTGTGTCCCATGAGTAGTCTCAGCCACTCATGTTTTGAAAAGTTAGTCCTCCAAGCTCCAACACATGTTGTTCATAGTTTCTTCCCCATAGCGTGTTGCCATGATAAAACCTAACCATAGATACGAACAAAAAAAACACAGCAACTGCCACAGAGTGACATCATCCCTGTCTATTTTTGCTCAGTGTAGTTCAGGAGCGGTTAAATATGCCAGCTCGCATTGCTTGTGTGTTGATTTCAGTGTCTGCGTAGGAGGGGGTTGTATCAATGTACACGTGAGTGATTAGGTGACTGTGTATCCGGGACATTGATTCAGCTGTTCTTTTTTTTTTCTCTCATTTCAGATGTGATTTTGATGATACAGCACAGTATCGCGTTTCTGCCATGAACAGTTCAGGAGAGCTGTCTTCCTATGCCTCCATTGTTGTAAAGAGTATGTTTATGAAGTATAAATATGCCTTCCCAATGAGCTAGACAATAATACCCACAATTCATGAGACATAACAAGTTACCTTTTTCTGCTGCTTTTACTTGAAGCTATTTCAAATATGAATTTAGTTTCTGGTATATTTCTGCTCTTTCTCCTCCAGGGTTTAAAGGAGAGGTAGATGAGAATCTTCCAAAGCCGAGACGTAAGTCAGAGTAATATAATGCTCATAAAGCATAGAATGACTACTGAAGTACTGTATATTACTATGTACATTTGTCATATTAGCATAAAACGTATCTAATGTTTTATTCATATCCATTCATATTTACTTATGGATGTGTGTTTACAGAGTTACTAAACAATTTTGTGCCACGATTGAAACACTGTAGTGATTTGTTTTTATATTGTGATGTAATGAAAATGTTGCTATAGTTTGAATCCCTAAACTGAAATTTTACAAATCTATTGTTCTGTTCCGGAGCAAGGCAGTTAGCCCTAATTGCACCCAGAGTCAGTGCTGAAAATATAATGATATCTCAGTCATTACCTGGTGAATTGCACTAAAGGTGCTATGGCACTAACAGCTGTTTTGTTCCCTCGACATTGGGCACAGCCAGGTCAACAGTCAGCAAAGGTAACAGGTCCACGAAAGTGTTCACTAAAGCTCTGCTCTGGTTTGAACATAATTCTCACTGATGTTCATGCATGATCACTATTTGTGCATCTATTTTCAAAATAACATGTTATAATACTGTATCAATTTCTATTGCCTGGAAAAAGGTCAACAGAAGATTCAGTGTAACAAACGTGCCAATTCTTTTGTCATAAACAATAGAATACTTGAATCTTTCTTCAGGTATTTTTTTAACAGCTTAGCCTTGAGTTGAAAATTGTAGACTGATGGTTCCCAAATTGTGGGGTACGAGTGGAAAGCCTTGGATTGCCAGAAAAGGGCATTCGGATCTGTGGCCTCAGCAGGCCTGTGAAACTGAATTCCAGAGATAAAAATGTGGACATGACAGAGAATATGTTTATGAATGTAAGAAATTCTGTTAATTTCATTACTATTTACCCAATGTAAATGGGTAAATACAAATATATTATATATATTAAAGTTTTTGATTGCTGTTTGTAAGCTCAATATCATAGAAACTATACATTTCTGAACTACTGAAGTATGAATATGTATGATACACCGTGCTTACATAAAAACCAAGTCTAAAGAGTGTAGTTGTAATTTCATACTGAATCTATAATTGTTTATAAAAATTTTAAAGTAATTTTATTTAAAAACTAGACAGATGGTATTTTCTTTAATCTAGGGATTGATAATTGGGTCAAATATTTAACATTATATGGTGTCTACTTCAGGACATTGTAGTTTCCTTCATGTGTTTTTCAGACACTTGTAACCTAGACAGCTGTAGCCCTCATTTATCAAACGTGCGTAGAAACCAGTGTAGATCTGAGCGCAGAAATCATCTTACGACGAGACTCATGTGTGATTTACAAAACATTTGTATCACTCCAATTCCAGCATACGAATGAACATGTGTGGATAAATCAGATGGTTGAAATCAATCGTAATTTAAATATCACGCCCACATATATGCACGGGTTAGAGGCCTCACCCTTAGAATTCATGACATGGCTCTGTGACATCCGGCAATGAAAAATAATTTACTGAGGTTACTGCTACATTGAAAGCGATTAACTAGAACCTGAAGTGCATTTCAAATAAATTAATTATAAGTAGCTTTCTTACCCAAGAAAACATAAGTAGCTTTCTTACTATGTGCGATGTGCTGATATACCAGACCTGTCGCTGATCTCCTGCTGAAAGGTCCTGGTGGCCAAAAAACCCAATGTACAGAGTGCACATTAAGGTCCTCTAACAGAGCCAGATCTGCCATCGCTTTGACTTCAGGACTGCCAAAGTGTTTGTTTAAATAGGCGACTGAATAAACATTTTACCAATCAAATACAAATCTAACCAAATATATTTATACATATAGTCAATTGTTGTTTGCCTAATTACCTCAAAGTGAAAGGGAAAAAATAAACCACTTAATAGCAATGTGCTGTATACAATTCATTCATAATTCTGAAATGTAACTTGCAATATGAGGTAGTTGCGATGCAGACACATTCATCAATGTTCGCTGGTACAACAATTCACTGAACTGGGTGGTTATACCATGAACACTGCTAGTCACACTAGGGAACTTGCGTACACGAGGTCAGACCAGACGTGAGATTTTATTGCAGCCTACGCTCACGTTCAAATTGATAAATCCCTTGCTTTGCGTAGGAATCGGCGTACGCCCGTCCTACGCCTGTTTTAGGTTGTACGCACATTTGATAAATGAGGGCCTGTGTCACTGCTATTGTGAGGGGCAATGTGGAAAATGTACATAATGCAAACAAATGACCCTTTGTCTGTCATATTGTAGGTTAACATAATAATGAGCACACACAGTGTTTGAGATTTGGAGTGTCTCACAACTCACAGTGTTGCATGATGGGAGCACATCTGCCCTCTGACCCCAAAATTGCTGTCTTTTCCTTCCTGTCAGTCGGCCTGGTCCCTGAATACGGCATCAACTTCGAGACCCACATCGTGGATGGGTTTGGCGTGTCGTTTGGACGGGAGGGCGAAACCATGAGTCTGGGTGCCACAGTGATCATCTCCCCCAACCTGGCGCGCTACCAGCCTGAGGTGCAGTGGTACAGAGATGGTATGTGGAGCCCCAGATCTTTCAACTCTTGGCTTAGATCAAATGACGTTGCATTGGTGGAGACAATCTGATCCTAGATCAGCCAATTTATTCCAATGTGCCTGATACATGTGTCCCAGTGGGCATTCCTGAGGTTTCATGGCTGACTATTTTTCATCTGTGTGACGCATTAGATGCCAATAGTAATACTTGTTGCTCTACATTCATGAAATATTTGGGATTAAGTGCATCGTGGCAATGATTTCTATATTTAATTATGTCTTATTATGTTGTACGTTGTCCTGTAATTATCTTGTGTTATTTGTATGACATTAAGATACATGTGTTCTGGAAATCCCTGTTAGTGTCTACAAGGGGAAAACAGAAACAATGATGGTAAATGTCTTTCTAAAGCACTTCCACTCCCAGTCCTATTCTTTTCACATCACGTCAGTTATGAAAATGTTTAATTTATAGATGTTTTAAATCATTTGAAGTAATTATTTGACTGTCATCAGCGAGGGTGCTACACCATAATGTTATATGGGTCTGTTCACATGAATGTGATTGAAACTACTTTGTGAAATAACAAAGGTTTGTCTGAAACACAAGTCTGAAAATCTGGAAGCCCAATTGCTTTGGTACATAACATATACATTTTGTATGATTAAAGTAAGTTGTGTGGTTTCAAATGTACCTTTTCTGACATTGAAGCCGATGTGGAAGAAAAGTCAGATTGTGTGCTTCTTTCCAAGTCAAGTCAACTTTATTTATAAAAATTTCATATGACAAACATAGAGTCAGTGTGATTCAACAATAAAAAGTAAGAAAAGCATACAATAAAAAACATACAACATAATAAATTATTATATTATATATAATATATATATACACACACACACACATACACATATATATATTCCAGCCCAGTGTTAGTGAGAGGGTTAGTTACAGGCAAATGGGGCCTGGGTCCAGGCACCTCTGACATTTAGGAGCCTCGGGCTAAAAGGCACCTCGAGGCCCCTAATGGTCTGAGGCCCATGAAACAATCTACTGTGAAACCCAAAATGTAGATAGGTTGATAGTTCAACTACTCACCTCTCATTCTGTCACAAAATGGCTGCCGTGCATCACCCAAGTGGGTGCTACACATTGGTGGTGGATGAGGTGGGCTTCCCTGTACTCTACCTGTGTGTAAAAAAGTGCCAAATAAGTTCAGTTTATTATGATACCCTGGCCTCTCGGCTACACCTCAAACCATACCTGACCAAGCCTGCCGGCTCTACTGCAACTCTTATCAGGTCTCCTTCACAGACCATACTAAGGCCCCTCCTCTAACAACTATACCAGGGCCTTTAACTACCAGCATGTGTAAGATAATAGATCTATTTAATATTGTTTTTGATATTATACAGCTCTGGAGACCATTGCACATTTTTCTTAAATCAACCACATTGAAGGGCAGGCAGGGTGGCCTAGTAGATAGCACTGTGGCCTCACAGCAAGAAGGTTCTGGGTTCGAACCCCGGTCGTCCCGGGCCTTTCTGTGTGGAGTTTGCATGTTCTCCCCGTGTCTGCATGGGTTTCCTCTGGGTGCTCCGGTTTCCCCCACCATCATCAAAAAGCATTGCAGGTTAGGTTCTCCAGTCAGTGCCCCACTGGCTTAGATCTGGAGTTGGTCCCCAGTGTAAATGGCTGCCCACTGCTCCTTTGAGGGATGGGTTATGCAGATTTTGAAAAGACTGCAATTTGAAAGACTGGTGGAGAGCAGGCCAAGATGCCTGAAAGCCAATTCTTATTGTTGTAGAACTCATATTATTCCACCAAATATTGATTTTTGAACTCTTCCTAAGACATCACATTAGTAAATGGATATGAAGTTTTTTTCTTTGCATTATCCTTCAAAGTCACTCGTGCCCAGGGGCCCTTTCAGTATGAAGATCCATCTTTGCAAAATACAACATACAATCAATCTATCAATTATATATTCTTAATCTGATATCCTCCCTGATTGAGAATATAGGCTAATATTGGCAGAGAAAAGTGGGAATTTAGAAAAAGAAGTCTGTAATGTAATTTTTTAACAAGTGGAATGCTCCCTCTTAGCAGACTGAAATCAGGAAGTAGGGAGCAAGCTGCCTCATTGGCGCAGAGGAAAGAAAAATATGTTTTAAACAATGCAACTGACTATGTTACTATATAATTATTCAATATTTTTATATTCAACTTTAAAAACTATTGAAGATTTTTGGAGAGGTGTTCATCCACTGATCCCTTCTGACATTTTTAACAAATTCAAAAATGTCACGTTACAAGATGAGAGCTTGATGAATATTACAAATCGTAGCGCATCTTTCACTGTAACAGCCATAGACTAATGGTGAGCATCAATATGTGTAGCTTGACAAACCAAATACCAAAATCAGACACATCTACAAACTGCATTGCAACAGACATAATGCTCAATTTATATTTGCAACCAATGTAGGCATTATTTGTTGTCAAGTTTTGTCTCAACTTAAATTGCTACCAGCATACTTCTCCCTCTATTATCTCTATATCTTTGGTTTGCCATAAGCAGTCACAAACAGGTTTATGTTATGTAACTTTCTCCTGTCTCTTTGTTTTACTCTGCATTAGATGTGCTACTGCAGCCCTCTAAGTGGTGTCAAATGCACTGGAGTGGAGACCGAGCTAGCCTGACCCTGACCCACCTGAACAAGGAGGACGAGGGGCTGTACACACTGCGCATAACCACCAAGACCAAATACGAATCCTACTCTGCCTATGTATTCGTTAGAGGTGGGGACTTTACCATGAGTGGCAATATTAAACACCACTGCCCTCTTATTCACTCCTGTTTAATCTAGCCTTGATTTTAATATATTAAAGTGCTGTGTGTATGTGTGATTGGGTGTGGACAGTATAAACTCGAGTTCAAGGCCAAATCTCCACTGCTCAGCTGACACCAGATAACAGTGTAGTCAAAATGTGTGTGTGCACGTGAGCGCGTGACCCAGGAGTTTCAGCAGGTTAATCCCATCACACATTCATGATGACCCAAAGACAGACACTACTCCTGTCTCAGTGCCTCCAAACTGGTGTTGTGTAATCTGGAAAAAAATATACTGGAAGCCAATGTCTTTGTATGTTACTGTTGGTCGCCTTCAGTAACACCTGTTGTCTGATGTTAACAGAGGACTCGTAATAGGAACAGGCCTCTGGCAGGGTTCAGGGTCTATCTGTAACCATAGCAACATCACGCCAGTAAAGAGACAAGGCCATTCACCTTAGCGCCCTCATACAGATTCACACTAAACCCCTCATTCACAAGCTAAGCGGCTTATTATGTTTGTCACTTTAATAAAAGCTTGTGTTCTGTCCCTTTAAGAGTCAACGCTCTGCTGGTAATTCTGTCCTCTCTGTTCCTGACTGCCCCAGACTGGTTTGACCTAAAGACTAGTAGCATTCCTAGTAGCCCCAGAATTTAGCAGGTAGTCCAAGTAAAACACTGCACTACATACAGGTGCTGTATGTAAGAAAAGCAGGCCACAACCACAATACTAGTATATACTGCTTAGCTCTCACAATCCATGGATTCTATATTTATTTGCAGAACAACTCACAACAGAAATGTCATAACATGTTTGTATTGTACAGTATGTGTTTGCGAGGGAGCAGTGAAGTATGCGAGTTAGTTAATGAATACTACACAAGTACATATCTCTGTATCCCCAACATGTGTGTTCCTGAATCAGATAGTATGCGAGTTAGTTAATGAGTACTACACAAGTACATATCCCTGTATCCCCAACATGTGTGTTCCTGAATCAGATAGTGTGCGAGTTAGTTAATGAATACTACACAAGTACAAATCCCTGTATCCCCAACATGTGTGTTCCTGAATCAGATAGTGTGCGAGTTAGTTAATGAATACTACACAAGTACATATCCCTGTATCCCCAACATGTGTGTTCCTGAATCAGATAGTGTGCGAGTTAGTTAATGAATACTACACAAGTACATATCCCTGTATCCCCAACATGTGTGTTCCTGAATCAGATAGTGTGCGAGTTAGTTAATGAATACTACACAAGTACATATCCCTGTATCCCCAACATGTGTGTTCCTGAATCAGATGCTGATGCGGAGATGGAGGGAGCCCCGGGCGCCCCTCTAGACGTGGCATGTCAGGACGCCAACAAAGATTACGTCATCGTAACCTGGAAGCAGCCATCTGTGGACGGTGGCAGTTCAATCCTGGGCTACTTTGTGGACAGGTCTGTACGAAAACCGACAGGTCCTCAGGTCCTTTCTCTCTCCAGGAGGTGTTCAGTTCAGACTCAGAACCACATGATGTCCTCGGTGACCTTCAGTTGTTTTGTTCTGCAGTGACCAGCTGACACTACATGCCAGTCTGCAGTTAGACCTCATCACATTAGGTTTGACTGCATCCTGATGAGAGACTTTAGAGGTCAAAGGGGAAATCCTAGGCTTACCTTTGAACTACAGAAATGACAATGTCCATTTAGACAGGAATGTTCCTTGTGGATTTACAGATGATCTGCACATTTTAGTTGAGTTAACCAAGATGCCAAGTAAACAGATTGTAATACTGTATTTTTGGGGGTAGTCTTGTCATTTTGAATGCCAAGACAGTACGAAGCAGTAGACAGGTATGCAGGAGGCAGGACATAGTCAGTCGGCTGAGCCGACCTCTGTCACCAGGGGGCATGTGTGGTCCAGAGTTGAGAGCTTAGACCACTACACCAAATGCTTGCACAAGAGCAGTGTGCATTGTTCAGTGCAGTATTAAGCAGCTATTTACATTATGGAGGTGGAATGTTGTAGTGAGCATAGTCCTATTATTCACTATGGAACAAATGTCCGGATAGGGGCCACAGCACAGGGAAAAGAAACCGTTCAGATGGCTGGATGTTTTTGTCATGATTGACCTGTACTGATTACTGTGTGACAACCTCATTAAAAAGGCTTTGTAAATTGCCATAAGAGACTATTAGTCTCATCCAAACTTACCTTAAGGCCAAACACTGGTCATATTCAAAGCCTCTAATCAAGCTTTCCAAAGTGAATGATATAAAGTGTTCTGTGTTTTGAGCCCTGTGTTAAGTTGTGTTTACTGCCATGTGTTAAGTTGTGTTTTGAGCCCTGTGTTAAGGTGTGTTTAGTGTCATGTGTTAAGTTGTGTTTAGTGCCTTGTGTTAAGGTGTGTTTAGTGTCATGTGTTAAGGTGTGTTTTGTGCCCTGTGTTAAGGTGTGTTTTGTGCCCTGTGTGAAGGTGTGTTTTGTGCCCTGTGTTAAGGTGTGTTTAGTGTCATGTGTTAAGGTGTGTTTTGTGCCTTGTGTTAAGGTGTGTTTTGTGCCCTGTGTTTAGGTGTGAGGTGGGCACTACTCACTGGAGTCAGTGCAATGACACCCCAGTCAAGTTTGCCCGGTTCCCTGTAACGGGATTGGTGGAGGGGCGCTCTTACATCTTCCGCGTTCGTGCCGTCAACAAGTGTGGCATGAGCCGGCCGTCTCGGGTCTCTGAGGCTGTGGCAGCCATGGATCCTGCCGACCGTGCCCGGATGAGAGGTATGGCGGACAACCCTGTCTATCATCCTCTCGTGATTATCTCTATTCATTCACAATGTGTTATGTTGCGGCAACATCATTATATTTTGAGAACGTACAGTACCTTTGAGATGCAGGGTGGATTTAGGAGTTCCTCTTCTTCTGACCTCCAGGTACCTCTGCACCCTGGACTGGCCAGATCATAGTCACCGAGGAAGAGCCTGCAGGTACGAAATGCCTTTTTGTTCTGCACTCATCTCTGATGACACATATGCATCTAGGTGTCTAAAAATCCCTTCAGCTTACCTCTTATAAAAAGGAAAATGCAAGTCTAGATTAATGGCTTGGTTATGAAGTCTATTTCTTTGTTACCAATTTATTTTAATATTTGTTTTAATATTTTAGCCATTTAGCAAACACAAGATCTCGTGAAACATATTGAATAACCTATTTGAGAGGCTGGATGTTGTCGATGGAGTAAGCTGCAAGAAACCCCCTGATTCATTTCCTCTTACATCACTTCCTGTCAGAGGGTGTGGTTCCTGGCAGACCCAAACACCTGGAGGTCACTGAGGCCACCAAGAACTACGTGGTCCTGAGCTGGAATCCCCCTGGAGAGAGAGGACATGAAGGCATCATGTACTATGTGGAGAAGGTAGTAAAATATTAATGCTATTAATATAATGTAAAATCCAACATAATTTACCAAGTCTGTGGCATGACCTTTTGTTCAAGATAACTATTATTTCTACCTGTTCTCATTATAATAATAATAATAATACTTGGCACTTATATAGCGCTTTTCAAGGACCCAAAGAGGCTTTATAAAAACTAGCAAAACAAAGAACAAAGAAAAACAAAAAGACAACAGCAAAGGGGCTATGGGAACGCTTGTTTAAACAGAAAAGGCTTAAAGCAGTGGGGGATGTTAACAGAGTCAGAGTGACAGGTGTGGAGTCTCAGGGAGTTCCAGAGCCTATTTGCTATTCTCATGGCAATATGTGGGTAATCATACGTAATCAAAATGTTGCTGCATTACATAGACAGACTTACGTACTGTTTATGGCCATTCAGATGTGAAATTTTGTTTGTATTGAATATCCGTTCTACAATTTAATGTACTTGGGGAACGTTTAGATCAGGCATAACATGCTAGGGTATTGAGGTTAAGTTAAGGTGAGGTTATGGTTAGCATTAGGTTGAGGTAAAAATACTTTTTAATGTTTCGTAACCGTACAAGGCACTATGTTTCCATGGCTCCAGAAATGTACACACATGTAAGAATTTCATGTTTTGTGCAATTATTTACGCATCGCCATGAGACCAGCCCTTAATTTTATAGCCCATCTGCAACAACCAGTCACAGTGCAGGAATAGCTAATATAGCTCACATAATCCTATTAGTTCAAAATTGTCTTAAAAAATGTAACTCAGATACAAGGGCAACCAGACAGTTTTCTATCCAAAACTCTATATTTAGGGTTCTACCAAGAACCAATATTGTGTAGGTTATTGCTTTTTGTCTCTGCTTTTTTCATCAGCCGTAGGCATTTCAATGTTATTATTTCTGCCAATACATTATAGATTTCATAAGGTATTTTTTCGACTGCCGGTATGTAACCTAAAAATAATGTTAGGAAACCCCTTGTTTGCGAGCCACATCAGGCCTCTAATCGCATACTGGAAAAACACCAGGATATGTATGACACCACAACCATATGGATGTTACTGAAAAAACACCAGGATATGTTTGACACCACAACCATATGGATGTTACTGGAACAACACCAGGATATGTATGACACCACAACCATATGGATGTTACTGGAACAACACCAGGATATGGATGATTTGATCCTTAAACTACCTTAGACATCTCAGTGGCAGGAAGTTCTTGGTAGAACTCTTTTGTAATGTTTTTTTCTTATACAGTAAAAGTGTACATTGTAAGGGAGGTTAGTTTTTGGAAGATTGGAGCAGTAGGCAACCTACTGGGCGTGTCTTAGTGTGTGGCAGGCACAGACAGCTGGCAGAGGGTAAACACGGAGATCCCAGTGAAGTCTCCTCGCTTCGCCCTGTTCGACTTGGCTGAAGGGAAGGCTTACAGCTTCCGTGTGCGCTGCTGCAACTCCGCCGGTGTCGGCGAGCCATCAGAAGCCACCGAGGCCATCACTGTCGGGGACAAGCTGGGTGAGAGGACACAGCTCCCACACCAGAGTTTACGCCAGTCTCTTGTATGCAAACACAAATCCATACAGTAGATCTACAGTATACACATGAACCCTCAAACAGGATGGGCCTAGTTCTGCATTACTAGTGGTCAGAAGTATATTTATCTTGACAATAAAATAATATACTTTCAATTTCTCATATGAATGGACCTGTCCTGTCACCAGATGTCCCGTCTGCCCCAGGGAGAGTGGTCCCCACCAGGAACACTGACACATCTGTGGTTGTGAGCTGGGAGGCCTCCAAGGATGCTAAGGAACTGGTTGGATACTACATCGAGGCCAGTATCGTAGGGAGTCAGAAGTTTGAGCCCTGCAACAACAAGCCGGTTAAAGGCACCAGGTAATGTATAGTGATCCTTCTAAAGCGCATGGTCACCTTTTACTATTACTTTTAGCTGCTCTTGACAGCTTTGAGAATTTCCTGCACATTTTGACAGGTTTATCTGCCACGGTCTGTTGACGGGAAAGAGCTACGTGTTCAGAGTGAAGGCCCTGAACGCTGCTGGCCTTAGTGATTATTCTCAGGAGTCAGAGGCTATTGAAGTGAAGGCTGCTATTGGTGAGTGACAGGAAGTGTACATACTGATAGATGATAGGGTAAGAAGCTATTTAAGGGAGAGTTTGATAAGCTACATACAAGAAAATGATTTGTATGTTTGGATGAAGCCATACTTCTGTACACTGCGTTCCAAATTATTATGCTAATTGGAATTAAGTTAAATATTAAACATTTTGTTTTTCAATCAAACTCATGGATGGTATTGTGTCTCTGGGCTCTTTGGATCACTGAAATCAATCTCAGACACCTGTAATAATTAGTTTGCCAGGTGAGCCCAATTAAAGGAAAACTACTTAAGAAGGATGTTCCACATTATTAAGCAGGCCACAGGTTTCAAGCAATATGGGAAAGAAAAAGGATCTATCTGCTGTGGAAAAGCATTAAATAGTGCAATGCCTAGGACAAGGTATGAAAACATTAGATAATTCACTAAAACCTAAGCATGGTCATCGTACTGTGAAGAGATTTGTGGCTGATTCAGAGCACAGACGGGTTTGTGCAGATAAATGCATAATAAGGCAGGTTACTGCCAGACAAATTCATTGGATTAAGAGAGCAGCTGCTAAAATCCCATTACAAAGCAGCAAACAGGTATTTCCGTAGCAAAATCATCTTCATGCATGACAATGCACTCTCATGCTGCAAAGAATACCTCTGTGTCATTGACTGCTATGGGCATGAAAGGAGAGAAACTCATGGTGTGGCCCCCATCCTCCCCTGACCTCAACACTATTGAGAACCTTTGGAGCATCCTCAAGCAAAAGACATATGAGGGTAAGAGGCAGTTCGCATCAAAACAGCAGCTCTGGGAGGCTATTCTGACATCCTGCAAAGAAATTCAAACAGAAACTCTCCATAAACTCACAAGTTCATTGGATGCAAAAATTGAGTAGGTGATCTCAAAGAAGGGGTCCTATGTTATTATGTAACCTGCCCTGTTAAGATGTGTTTAATTGAAATAGCTTTTGATTTCAGTAAATATGACCTCCTAATGCAGCAAATTCAACAAATGACCATTTTCAGTTCTTTACAAACTATAAAATGTTTTGAAACTCTGTTGAGCATAATAATTTAAAACAGTGTGCATTTAGATTTTTTTTTGAAAAAAAAACTGTTTTCATTTTGTGGTTTGTTCGAATTATACGGTTGATGACTTAAAAATTATACTGACTGTCATTGCATCAACTATTATAAGTGAACCAGTGTAAAATATAATTTGCATAATAATTTGGAACGCGGTGTACATGTATGTGACTTAAATTTGGGTAATTATTTCATGGTACTCTAAACTGTATGTATAAATGAATTGTGATTATTGGGTCTCATGCACAATATTGTTATTACATCTTCAGTTATGTGTCAATGATAAATTACATTTCTTCACTGAACAGGATTTTTGTGTTGCACTGCTTTCATCTTCTTTTTTTCTGTCGATATCACCTTGTGAGCTATTAGTATTATTAGCAGTTAGACTTCTTCTACATGTTATTGTCACTCTTGTCAATCACCCAAACAAGCTCCACCCACCACCGCCACCTCCACACCTCCTGTAGAGTCACAACCTTTCACCAACCTCCCGCACAGCCTGAAGCGGGGCCAGGGTCAGGAGTTGTAGACTTCCTCTAATTTGGGTCAGTGAGATCCAATTCAGCGGTTGTTACAAACCAGGCCGCGTTTCTGTCACTTGCCACCCCAAACACTTCCCCCAACACCTGTCCTGGGCACGGGATGTATCTGCCACACTCTGGTGTTTAAGGTACCTCCACACCCCAATGAATATCCCCTGATCTGCACAGCTCATTCTACTCACTGTCATCTGGAAAATGAAAGCTCTGGTCCAGGACATTACTCCAGCTTGCGAATTACCAAGTTTCGCTAATGCTAAGACTCGCTAACGGCCCTGGACCTGAGCATTCATATAAACAGGGATACTAACCGAACAGTCTCACTACTTTAAAGCTGTCCTATAATGTCTGCATGCACTGACCAGGCTTTTAGTGCTAGGATATCACTCATTCACTCATCAGCTTTGTGCCTGAGCAGCATGCACTTTAATCCCTTATAAAAACGTATGTACAGTAGTAACAATGTTGGTAGATTTCTCTCCACAGCCAATTTACAAGAAAATAGTAGTTGAGAGGCCAAGACTCTAGAGTGTAGATAATAATCAACATTTTCAGCAAAAGTATTACTTTTAGCTAGCTGGTAATTGAAATTATATATCAAATAATTGAAATTATACTTTCAATTGTAATAGAGACAGACGATCACCAAAAAACAACACAGAAAGCAGCTCTACACATCTAATCATCAGGGCTATTGCTCACACACCTGATTAAATGATTGAAATAACTGTTAATTTAGATATAACATATATTTATATATATATATATATATATATATATATATATATGTATATGTAGTACATTTGAGAAAGACAACTGATATTGTTACTAAAGCATAGTGTGGCATTTTCACAAAGCCTGAGCACTCTGGCCTGTTCCTCTAACACGTTTGTGCTTTGTCTTTAACACGGTTGTGCTTCTTCACACGCAGATGTCACTGGTCATCTTGTCTTCATTTATCATAGTCTGTCCGATGAAGACATTCTACTGTATTTGTGATTATCTTAGTAACATTTTCTTCCTCTGCCTGTATCTATCTTTCTTTCTCTCTTTCTCTCTCGTTTTTACTCTTTAAAGTGTGCTGACTGAGACTTGAGCTGTTATTACTCCGAATGGTCTTTCTTCTCTGCCTGTGTAAAATGGCTTATATGTATTGCTTTTCTCTGCTAACTCCTGTAGGGGGCGGTATTCTTCATGGTGTGTTGCCGGAGTGGGAGTTACCAAGGGGTGGTAACGTAGGCGGACTAACCGAGCACATGCCACGCTGGACGGGCATGCATGAAGCCGTTCAGTACCCCTCTTACACTACCCCAAAACACAATGCTCAGGCTGACAACGTGCCTGGGGTCGGGGCCACTAACTTAAGCCCTACAGGCTCCTCAGGGCCCCTGGTCAAAAGCAAGGGGGGTAAGAGAGGCAGTGTTACGTGGGCCCCTGACCTGGTCACAGAATCAGTCACAGAATCGTTCACGGAGCCACCCAAGGCCATGGATCAGGTTAAAGGTCAGGCTGAGGTTTCTGTGGCCAGGCAAACATGTAAGTCCTTGGTAGATGCAACAGCCAAACAGGGGGCAGAGACTGAAATAGTCCAAAACGTGTGCTGGTCCAGGACAGACCAACATCCAGGTGAGAAAATTCAGCCCATGCTAGATCTTACATCACCAAATCATTAAAAAGTAAAAGGAAACTCTTCATATTTTTCCCTTAATGATTTTTCAAACCTTTTTTTCGAAAACATTTCTACACTTTTTTGTCTTTGAAATGTTGATTCATTTTTGGCACAAAGGTAAAACAGGTTATTGTAGAAAAAAGGGAAAACGTTATTTTCAATACATAAAGGGCCTTGTCCATACCAGCGTTCAACGCCTTGCTCTTCGCTAGGTAGAGCGCACTCTGACACAGCTATAGCACTGGAGCTAGCTAGCAAGCTTACCCATAACTTCAAACAGTTTCAGTGTTAAATTGTAGTTTAGGCTACTCTGACAAACATAAAGTTACATTATTCTTTATTTCTATTTTTGAAATACATAACAACACAAACGCCACATCGGTTGCGCTTCGGGAGGTCAGCGTGAAAATTGAAAATATTTTTACTTCGAGTGCAGCAGAGAGCTACTGTCCGTGAGTTGAGCTCAGAGAGTTTATACACCTAGGGTAGAGCCCTCGGTAGGTTGGGAGCAAACGCCTGCCCCATTGGAAATGAATGGCAGGGCCGGCGCAAAGCGTTTTTAATGCTGATCATGGACAAGGCCCTTAACTGTCACTGTATTATCAGTACACAGATTAGAATTTGAATGTATTTGGTTTTACTCTCATATTCACAGGTAAGGCTTTCAAATGCAAAAGTGTAAATATAGATACATTTGTAAACTGCCATGTTTATACTTAGGTAAGTTTCTTTAACAGCTTTTTCAGGTTTAACCACACAGTCACGCACCCTTTCATGCAATACACTTGCCACTATTACCACATGGCTGCTTCACACCAGGTGGCTGTTAGTCCTTCTTCCACAACCTTAGTTTTCAGGCACTGTACTGGCCACCTCTTTCATTTATGTAGTCTGGTTGGCTATCATGCTCTGTGCTCCTTTGGGCTCACTGTCACCTTGGGACATTGTATGCATATTAGATCAGTTGGTTCTGCATGACACAGTAACACATGTAGGTGGATATTTCTATTACATACCCATTGAATATTCTAAATATATAAACTCAAAACACCTGGGGCACTGGGCCATGAAAAACTATGTCACTCATTGGCCTACTTACAAATCAATCCCTAAGTCCATTTGTAGAGGTCAGAGACAATTCGATAGAGTACCAGTATGTCGTTAATTAGCGTGTTAAAGGGGAGGTGTAACTGGCACCAGTTTATAACAGTGCTGAAGTTCAAATACAAAGTAGATGGACCCTAAAACACGAGTAGTAGTGTTAATTATAGTTGTCAGTTTGAGGCGACCTTTGTTACACATAAAACTACAGTTCGCATTGACTTGTGGCTGATATCAAGCCTGCAAGTGACTTAAGATGGCAATAAAATCTGCATCCGGTTTTATGAGGATGGCAATGCCAAGATTTCAGGGCTGTCTAGTCTGCTTTTGGAGCATAGCCCTAATCTCCACAAGTGCATAGGGTGTAGAGCTTAGGGGTAGTGTGAACCAGTCAATCAAGTTTAAAGATATTTCCGTAGATGTACAAGGGTATTCATATCCAAACTTACTCTGAGAAAGCAGAATGTAGGTCTAAATAATGGAAGAGTGAAGCCTAAGCAAGAGCACTTTAACAGTCCATCTTCCATGGCATTTAGGGTCAGAGTTGACACAGCACTATGCTAACTGGAGTGTTCTCCTTTCCCAGCATCCCCTGCTCCCCCATACGGCATCAACATTCTGGAGTGCGTGCGGGACTCCATGGTGCTGGCTTGGAAGCAGCCCACCTTCATCGGAGGTGCTGACATCACCGGATACTTTGTGGACTACCGTGAGGTGGTCAATGGGGTGCCAGGAAAATGGCATGAAGCTAACATCAAGGGCATCAGTGATAGAGCTTACCGGGTGAGTCCAGAGTCTGCCATTTGTGTGTATTTTTATGCAGATATAGCCATCTTCTCTAACCATAGTTTGCAGCCAGGTTTTGGTAGTTTGGGGTAAAAGGGAGAATGTTTATTCACTTTCTTTCTCTGTGACCGTCTTTCTCTCTGTCGGTCCAGGTGTCTGACCTGAAGGAAAAAAAGAAGTATCAGTTCCAGGTGCGTGCTGCTAACATGGCAGGTGTGGGCATCCCGTCTCTTCCCAGTGACACATTTGTTTGTGAGGAGTGGACCATTGCTGTTCCAGGTAAGTAAAGCCACTAATAGTCATTTATAAACTCAAGCAAGGGAGTAATGCACAATAGTGCATGTTACTCTGCAAACATGTGTCAAAAAATGTTGTGGTAAAACATGTATTAATTCAAGGTCATTTGTATTGATTTTTTGTAGGCAAAAATGATTTGAGGTCATGAAGTCATTAATGATAATGGTAATTTCTTGTGAAATTAAGGGTTTTGTCTTTTCAGGTTATTTGATGTAATTTGTAGCCATTTGTTGAATTGGTTAACATGCACAGGGACATTGTAGATACACATTGCTCTCGATTTAATTGCATTGTTTGGTATTTACACATTACCTGTGTTTCCCACAGGACCCCCTCATGATCTGCAGGTGACAGAGGTGCGCGCCAAATCAATGGTGTTGCTCTATAAGCCTCCAGTGTACCAGGGTCGTGACCCCGTCAACGGATACTACATTGACATCAAGGAGGCAGAGGCTGCGGAAGAGGCGTGGAGAGGGGTCAATGAGAAGGCTGTTTCCAACAACTACATGAAGGTCAGGACCCTGTTTATTCCACAAGAGATAACAATCTGGTGTGATAATGGTGTGTAGTCTATGGGCACTATCTTGCACCCAGCGCAATTTACTTTTTACACAGACACATGTATCATTCCTATTTTGCACCCAACGCACAGTGGACTTTTGCCTCCACAAACTCTCGTCGGTAAATTAGGGAATGAACTTGCGCTTCCGGGTGCGGTTCAGCAAACAGAGGAGGCGTGTTCTGGCGCAAACGTTCCCTGGTGCTATTTTGCAGTTTCAGAAAACAATTCCACCACAGACCAGGAAAAACCTAGTCTAAAGTCAGTGGCGAGTTATTCAGATGCTATTTTAAGGTTGCATGCTTGGCCATAATGTAGCGTGTGCACAACAAGCATACACTTTGCTTCTTTCATCTACACAGACGCAGCAGTTCCCATTTCTGCAAACCATACATAATTACAAGGAACAATATTACCACACAAAGGAAATCATTTTGGTGTCAATGAAGATGCGAAAAATAGGCATAAATCTAGTGTACGCATTTACCCAAATTATTCAGGCTGAATTATTCGCACTGACATGATGTTGAACTGCATGTGTGGCACTTAACCCAAATGCCCCAGCAGCAGAACAGGAGAGGAGAGCTTATTTGACAGAAGAGGTGCTGCATCGTCTATAGTGAGTTAAGCAAAGTAATCTCAGTCTAATGTTAGAGAACATTGCAAAAATATCACCATGCATTCAAAACCTTGTGATTCAGTGAGAGTGAGCCCAAAACATCTGAAAGTATGTCTTTGTGACGTACCTGCTCTTAATGGGAATATGATTAATGTAGCTACTGCAAAACTACTCATTTTAGATTTGAATCGGGCACAATAGCGATTTATTTGCTACTTGCGTTTCAGATCGTTAAAATAAGGCCCTATACGTGTAATGTGATCATCCAAGGGGGTTTGTCAGTCAGACAGATGTTGTGTTCTGCTTATAAAGGATTTTATTCACACTATTTTCACGTGAGAAAGTTTACATTGCAATAATAAAATATTTGAAATAGTAACGGTATATGTGACAAACGTATTTGATTTTGATGCGTCCATTGAATGTACGATCCATGTGTATCTCTTTTTTCTTGAACAGATTCAAATTCCAAAGGAGGGTGAGAGCTTTGTGTTCCGTGTGCGTGCTCAGAACAAGGCAGGAGTAGGAAAGACCTCCCAGCCCACGGAACCAGTCCTGGCGGAAACCAAACCAGGTAGGGCCACATTGAAATACTGTGCGAACAGTCCACGAGCCAGAGAGACATGCATTTAATAAAAAAGCTTACATACATTTGTTAATAATATTAACAATTATTATTATTATTATTATTATTATTATTATTATTATTATAATGGTATACAGTATGTAATACCATAAAGTCATACATTAAGAACCCTACACTTCAGCTATTTTAAAGTTGCACTCTGATCACATGATCCCACATTTAGATTGAAGGTATGTGGCAGATGCTCTTGATGCAGTTAGTGCTTTCTTCCTAAGATAGCGCTGTCTGTAAGAACATACTGTACCACTGAGCTATCTGCAAAGTCATTGCTAGAAGGAAGAAACATAAAAAACTGCAATTCACAAGATGCAACTGTGGAGGAAGGTTGGAAAGTGTGGAGTGCTTCGGAAGCTTTTGGGAAAATGGGAAGGGACACTGCTGTCCTTGTTGGTTCCACCATTGGATTTCCAAGGCAGGGTATAGCTTTGACAGGGCAGAGTGCCCACATAAGTCTGTATGACATCCAATAGGCCAGAGGTGCTGAAACAATTCTCTTGGGTAGGGATGATGGGTTTAAGCATTGCCTGGAGGTAGGGAGGGGAATCTCCCTTGACAGGTCTGTGGACGAGCATCAAGGTCTGGGAGAAGATACAAACATCATGTTAAGCCAGTGCAGTCTGCAGAGGAGCTGGTGACATGGAAGAACCTCAGCTGAAATTGCCAAGTTTCTCCAAAAACACATTTGACTTAAAAAGACTCATATCTAGGATGGTGGGACTACTTTCAAACAACTCATATTGTTTGAAAATAGTCCCACCGTCCTGGGCGTGTCACAGCAACACCAAAATTTGAGGAATGTGTAAATAAGTTTATTATATATATATGTGTGTGTGTGTATATATGTTTATTTATGACAATTACAATAACTTAGGAACAACAGGAAATTAACAGCCCCCCCAGACATCCCAACAAATCCTGATCATCCATCCACCCCACCCCTCGATCCAGCCCGCCCCTCCATCCAGCCCGCCCCTCCATCCAGCACAGCTGACCCTCCCTCCCTGATCAAAACCCCCTTAAGGGAGGCTGAGAAGATTTCCAATGCAACAATATCATACTGTACATCAGGTTAATCATGATGTAAGGGCAACAATATCTGCATTTTTATGGTGTAACAAGAGTGAGTCTTCTGGGATCCCCAAAACAGCTATCAGGGGGCATGGTTGCAAGTGGATTTTATGTGCTTAGAATATAGTGCTGCAATAATTTCTCAGTATAAAGCATAGAAAAACATATGATAGAGGTCACATGGGGAGACACGGCTATCTGTCACACACATCCATTACAGAAGGGTAGATTTTAGATCTTGGAGAAGTGAACTCCATGAACCACCACTGTAAAAGTCTGAGATGGGCACCAAGATGTAGTTGAGCTAAGCTGTCAATCACCCTATCCCACCACTCCTCTGTGAATTCAACACTCATTTCCTGCTCCCAGGCTGATATAGTTGTGTTAGTGGAGTGTTTGTCCAATTCCACAAGTAGACCTGACAGATCAATGATTTCTGTCAAGGTAGAAGAGTCATTAAACATGCAATATGTAATTTTTGGCCACCAGGGGGCTCTCAATCAAAACAATAGCAAAAGATGTACTTGGATGACGTCGGGAAGATGCGTGGGATCATGGGTTTTGTTTTCGTTGTCATTGACAACCTTCCAATCTAGCGGCTCCGGCAGAAAAAATTTAACTGACAAAGTAATGTATTGTTAAAAATATTATAACTTTATTCACGTTATGTTTGGCGGTTCCCTGGAACTTAGAACAACTATATTATATGACATCATTGACGGGCGACAAAAAGAAACGTCCCGTGTCTTCAAATTAAATTACAAATTTATCTGGATTTGAAAGTTGGTGGAAACATTTAGGATAACGTAAGTACACAACTAAGAACTATATATAATATATGTATAGTGATGTTTTCTTTCAATGCAAAGTATGTATTTTGTTATTGTTTTGATTGATATTACATATTGTACCTTTAACACATCCCAGGGCTGGGAGGGGAGTAGGACAGGAAAGACAGGAAAAATAGAGGACACAAAGTGTCTGATCTGCCGGTAAGTTAATAAAGTGAGATGGAGGTAAAGAGTGTTTAGAGGCCAATTTGGGGAAGCTAGAAAACATTTTTTTTTCATAAAGATCATGAAAGGTCTTAATATCTTTCCTTTTCCATAAACAAAAGGCATTTTCAACAAGGGATGGGGGAATATGTGGTTGTTATCTTAAATGTTTCTATTGAAAAACAATATCCCAAGTACACAAATAGATCATTTACAAACACCAAAAGAATACTTGCCTGCCATTGTCATTAGTAACCATTGGATTGGGCTGATAAAAATAACCACTAGAATAACAACCTTTATAATGTGTGCACAACTATTGGACAAGTCAGTGTTCTGATTATACACTACCATTTAACATTTAACAACACCCAACTAATAAAGATAGTGTCCTAATGATGAAACCTTTAGCTCATCGATAATTATTCATGTTTTGACTATAACTTCTGATTAATCTAATGCCACCTTAGTGAACAGAGGTATTGATTTCTATCAATTTATATTTAAATACCCAGGTGTTTTGAAACATTTGACTAGTAGTGTATATTATTGACAGGAACATTTATTTAATTCCAAATAATATCAAACAAACAATTAGTGGTTAATTAGCAGTTAGATTACATTTAAGGTGAAATAATTGCTTAATGAGCGAGCATGGGGATAAATACCTCATTTTCAAATAAAAAATTTCATAATTATTAGGCAGCTTTTTACCAGAAAAACATATGTAACTGATGCTGAACATATGTATTTGTTTAAATGCTTATCAGAAGGATGCAAAACTCTTAAAATTGCCAAACTATTGAAGCATAATTACCATTATTTACATAAAAAACATGTTGAGAAGAAAAGACACAAATTTACTTCCAAAGATAGGTGAAGAATTAAACATGAAGCCATTAAGAACCCTGTAGGCTTCATTGCAATCAATATTCAGAGCTTGTAGGCCCCTCTCGAGCATGAGATTTACGGGGAAAAAAACATACACATCTTTAAATCACACCTGGGTGAGATGTGGTGGCTGCTTTTGCTAAAATTGTTCATTAACAAATCAAGAAACCGATATATTCTCGGGTTGAGGGGCTCATGAAAGTCATGAATGTCATGAACTGAATGGAATGAATGTGGAACTGTTATCTGTTAGCTTTTATGTTGTTTTAATTGTTATTTGTTAAAAATACTTGTTCGTTAAAGTGGAGAAATAATCATTGGTCATTTAGAAGCCAAATAAATATGCACAGTAACATTTGAGAATTATAGTATTTTTACAAATTTTTCTTGTTCAGTTTTCGACTAACCCTGCCTCGTCGGCAGCTCCCCAACTCCGTGGACATATGCGAGATGGTGAAGGTTGCTCACAAGCCAATTATTTTCACACTGCTAATCCAACACGGAAGCCTTTAGTCAGACCATGTGTGGGATGTTTACACTCACCAACTATACTGCCGCAATTTAACTTACAGGTGCCCGATCTGCACACAAGGAGTCGCTCCAGCGACGGGGCAAGGTAGATCATTTGACTAACTCTCCCAAATACCAGGCAGTGCCATGCCAATTTGCACTGCTTCGTGCTGGAGGTTCCAGGCAAAGTTGGAGAAGTCATAGTCAGGCTCTATCATGACGTAGACCAGCGATACTCATTCCTGCTCCCGTGAGCTGCAATTCTGTACGTTTTCATCCAACCCTAGTTGGGACTACCCCGAGTTAGCATTTCATCCTAGTAATGATTAGCGTCACCTGTGCTAAATTTGGTTTGGAACAAGAACCTACAGAATTGCGGCTCGCAAGAACATGGAGTATTGCTGACGTAGATTTATCCCACTACACCACGCAGACCCCTGAGAATTATTGTATTTTCCCTTGAGAAAGAAATATCAACATAATTTCTTTCTTAAAATTTTACCTTCCTTAATGGCATTATATCTCTTCAACTATTGTTACAAACTTGAAAAACAGATCATTCCTTATAATTGTGCACACACTATATAAACACTATAATTTTACCATATAATCTTTTACTATTGTTACTTTCTTTTACTGATGTTCTTTCTCAGGCACTCAGGAGATTGTTGTGGATGTTGATGATGATGGAGTGATCTCCCTGAACTTTGCCTGCTCCAACCTGACTCCTGACTCCAAATTTGTGTGGTGCAAAAACTATGAAGAGATCACAGATGATACCCGCCTTGCTGTGGAGACCAAAGGGGAAAAGTAAGTAATGTGCAAGTGTGCACAATAAGAAAGAGTAGGTCATGGCATCACGGTGGCCAGGGTTTGAATCCTGGTCACAGCATTTTCTGCTGTTGCTAACCTCCCACAGAATGTACTGTATGTACCAGTGGTGGATTCAAGGGGGCACTGAGAGGGAACGGGCCCTAGAAAGGAGACAGGATTTAAAAGGGAATTTGATATGAGAATTTTGATGGGGAGAAAAACATTTGATGGGGGTAAAATCACTAAAAAGAATATGTCCTTTAAACCTCCTGAGTGGAAAAGTTGTTGAGTATCTGAGTTATGAAGTTACCCCAGAATGTAACGTTGTCTTGAAATGCAAGGTGAGCTCACACACATCTCTGTAATATGTTAAAGGTGTTTGGTGTTTTTGCATTCCCCCTCAGGTCTAAGGCCACCTTTAAAGCACCTGCTGAGGACGACATCGGCATTTACTCTTGTTCCGTCACCCACACCGATGGGGCTTCCTCAAGTTATGATCTCTCAGCAGATGGTGAGTCTTTTTGTCTGTGGTTCCATAGAACTGTAAAAACCAAACCACGTCATCAATTTAGGAACTCACTTAGAGGCTCGCCGAGCTTCATTGCTTCTATGGCATTTCTTATCTATGACCAAATGGATGAAGAAAAGTCTTATGTTTTTTGACAGAGCTGAAGAAATTGTTGGAGATCAGCCATGAGCACAAATTCCCCAGTGAGTACAATACCTCGGAACAACTGTTTTATGGGTGTGTGTGTGCCAAATGGTGCCCTGTTAGCTATGTAGGGCTCAACCAATGCTCTGTGCAGGGAATAGGATGCCATTCATGACGCAGTCTGTCTTTTCTTGTTGGGATGTTCTGTGTGCAAATATTTCCTCAGTGTTACTGCTGTCACATTCTCTCCATGCTTTCTCTCTCGCCTCCTCGTTCTCCCTCTCTAGTTATCCCCTTGAAGACAGAGCTGGCTGTCGAGCTCCAGGAAAAGGGCAGAGTTCGGTTCTGGCTCCAGGCTGAGAAGATCTCGGCTAATGCCAAAATAGACTATGTGTTTAACGATAACTCACTCTCCCAAGGAGATGTAAGTAGACACCAACTGAAATCCAAATCACTCTTAATGATGGTGTTTGTGACCTGATAGAAAAGCATAGCGTTTGATTTGATAAAATCGCAGGTTTTCTTGAAATCATGATTGAAGCTTTTTAGAATTTCCTGCTTATTGTGTTAATTTTTTTTCCAAGGCTATCGGCATATTGCTATCTTACATGCATACTTATACCCTAATGTATGTTGAGGTAAAGAACATGAGGCCAGACTGCCTTTGCTTTTCAGAAATACAAGATGAACTTTAACAAGGATACGGGTGTGATAGAGATGTTCATGGAATCTCTGCGCCCAGAGGATGAGGGGACGTTCACCTTCCAGCTGCAGGACGGCAAAGCCACAAACCAGTCCAGCCTGGTCTTGATTGGAGATGGTAGGATAATCTTTACCACTTCGCCCTCCTCTAGACATTCACCATTGTAACTTCATACACTTTCCTGAATGCTATTTAATTTGTACTATAATGTTTATTTTATGTAATTCACTTTAATGACTTGTTAAGGAAAGCAACAAAGTTGGTTAGGGGTATAACCTACTCTAATTAGGCTACCGCTATTTTGGCTTTGTGAAGTGAAAGCATTGTTATGTAGAAGAGATCTTGGAGTTGATGATTTCACTAGAGGGCAGTAAGAGATAACAATGAACATGTCACGTTGGTGGATGTTGGAAGTTAGAAGGCAGAATGCAGGAGTTGTTGCCATAGATTTAATATTGCAGGAAGGAGCAGATTTCAACATCAGCATATGAGACTAACGAACAAAAATGATATACCAAGTACGTACAATGCAATACATGGCATCGGCACAAATGGTAACAAGGAAATCATACAATATTCTTAGTTACACATGGACAATTACAACACAGTGAATGAATAATGGAGTAATGTCCAGTTTGGCCACCGGGTGGATCCAACCCACCCTATGGCTCAGTCCCTCATCCCTAAATCATTACAGAACCTAATTCATACACACAATTGGATTGAATATTAGCCACACTGGGACCAATTGGTATGGCTTTATTAAATAAAAAATGTATGTGATTTTAAATAAACATTTTGTTTCCTAATCAGAAATTGTATGTTGTTTTAGTATTCAAGGAGCTACAGAAGGAGTCTGCATTCATGTGCAAAGAATGGCACAGAAAGCAAGGTATTATGTTTGTTATCAGCACTGATGTGGTGAGAAATTTGAATAGTAAAATTATAGAGAAGGTAGTTCATGAATAGATACATTTTCTTGCTTGTTTTTACACAGGCCCTCACTTTGTTGAGTATCTGAGTTATGAAGTTACCCCAGAATGTAACGTTGTCTTGAAATGCAAGGTGAGCTCACACACATCTCTGAAATTGAAATGTAATGTACTGGGGTGCTGCTCAATTATGTCCCTTTACAACATCTCCCCGTCAACGATTGCAGGTTGGAAACATAAAAAAGGACACTGTGGCAGTGTGGTACAAAGACGGACATGAGGTCAAGGGAGACAATAATCTCCCATTCACTGAGGGAGTGCTTAAACTGGAGATTGCTCAGGTGAGACGGATTCAAATTGGTTCCATATGTTTAATTTACAGGTCCTTCTCAATAAATTAGCATATTGTGATAAAGTTCATTATTTTCCATAATGTAATAATAAAAATTAAACTTTCATATATTTTAGATTCATTGCACACCAACTGAAATATTTCAGATCATTTATTGTTTTAATACTGATGATTTTGGCATACAGCTCATGAAAACCCAAAATTCCTATCTCAAAGAATTAGCATATCATGAAAAGGGTCTCTAAACGTGCTATTAACTTAATCATCTGAATCAACTAATTAACTCTAAACACCTGCAAAAGATTCCTGAGGCTTTTAAAAACTCCCAGCCTGTTTCATTACTCAAAACCGCAATCATGGGTAAGACTGCCGACCTGACTGCTGTCCAGAAGGCCATCAATGACACCCTCAAGCAAGAGGGTAAGACACAGAAAGAAATTTCTGAACAAATAGGCCGTTCCCAGAGTGCTGTATCAAGGCACCTCAGTGGGAAGTCTGTGGGAAGGAAAAAGTGTGGCAAAAAACGCTGCACAACGACAAGAGGTGACCAGACCCTGAGGAAGATTGTGGAGAAGGACCGATTCCAGACCTTGGATGACCTGCAGAAGCAGTGGATTGAGTCTGGAGTACAAACATCCAGAGCCACCGTGCACAGGGGTGTGCAGGAAATGGGCTACAAGTGCCGCATTCCCCAGGTCAAGCCACTTTTGAACCAGAAACAGCGGCAGAAGCACCTGACCTGGGCTACAGAGAAGCAGCACAACAAAACAACAACAAATTTTGCACGTCATTCGGAAATCAAGGTGCCAGAGTCTGGAGGAAGACTAGGGAGAAGGAAATGCCAAAATGCCTGAAGTCCAGTGTCAAGTACCCACAGTCAGTGATGGTCTGGGGTGCCATGTCAGCTGCTGGTGTTGGTCCACTGTGTTTTATCAAGGGCAGGGTCAATGCAGCTAGCTATCAGGAGATTTTGGAGCATTTCATG
>JACXGM010006621.1:16223-32500 GCA_016801145.1 Umbra pygmaea | reverse complement strand
CTACCATGACCATGTTCTAACATTCCTCCACCGTTCCTCCACCATTGACTCTCTATTTCTTTATCCTCTACTTCTGATATACACACTAACCCTTCCCACTAGGCAAATGATGTTGAAAAAACCTTGAAAAGACATCTAAGTGGTGGAAAAGACGTACCGGTATTTGTGGTTGAATCAAATTTTGAATACATGTTGAAAAGACCTTTTTCAAATGATTTGGCTCTGTGGGGCGGATCCCCTCGTAATGTGTCGATCAGTCGTCTTATAGACTCCTATACCCCCACATTCCTCCCTTGATTAAAACCCAAATCCAGTCTGCTCTGGGATCCCCTCAGAACCACCCCAGCTCTCTGTGAGTCATGGTGATGTAGTGTTGCCCTAGTAGCTGTCTGGCCGGCCAGGGTTCAGTGGTGTCAGCTGGCAGGAATAGGGCCTGGGGATTTGTGGGAGAATTTATAACTGTTCTGAAATGAATGAGCTTTAGGGCAGTCAGTCACCGCTGTTGAACTGCACTGGTTCAGCATGTGTAACTTCAGTCTGAGTTCATTGGAGGTCTTTAGGGTATGTCAGACGATGTGTTTGAGGAGGTCACCATGTCAGGTGTGCAGCTAAACCTTTCACGTACGGCAATGGACAAAAATAGAAACCACTGGAAAATCATCTAAGTTTCTCTGGTTTTACTATTGAAAAGTACCGGTATGTGTTTGGTAAAAATAACATTTTTGTTCTATTCCATAAACTACTGAAAATATTTCTCCCAAATTATAAATAAATATGTTGCCATTGAGAGCATTTATCTGCAGAAAATAACAACTGGTCAAAATAACAAAATGTATGCAGTGTTGTTCGACTTTGAATAAAGCAAATAAAGTAAGTTCATGTTAATTTTTACACAACACAACACTGTGTTATCCCACGTCTGGCACAAGAATTCAATCAGCTCAGCTTTGTTTGATGGTTTGTGACCATCCATCTTCCTCTTGGTCACATTCCAGAGGTTTTCAATGGGGTTGATTTAAGAAAAGAAAAAAATGCAGTAGTCTCTTAATTTTTTAAAGAGCTGCATATACAGTATTTGATGTAATACACATCTGTTTGTGTCCTGTGCAATACAAATGGTTTAACTCATTCAAAACAACATTGTAGTTTAGTTCTATTCTAAAAAACAACTCTGTATAATTCAAGAAGATCTACATACATTTCCTCGTAAACAACAAAAGTGTGTTGACATGTTTACTGAAGCCTTTTTGTATTCAGTCTGACAATGCGTCTTATTATATTGCCTGTTAGAGTTAGTGCTCATTAACACAGATTATTTGCATTGCAACAATTCATATTAGGCTGCACCATTCCACTGCCATAGAAACAGAGTATGGTTCTGTGTCTGTGGTGTTAGAGTCATTGTTCTAAAAGGGATTTTAATAAAAAAGGAAACCACCTTGCTTGAGGAACTAGACAAACTACTTACTATTTTACTTTAAATACAGTAAACTATATTCATGAAATTTTGTCACAGAAGATAGATAATTAGCAATAGGATCAGAAGTTGTGAAGGTGATACATCTAAATATCAAAAGTGTGTAACAGAAAGGCTTGGAACGATTACTGTACTGTACAGTATATATCTATTACAAAGAAAGACACTTTCTGTTTCATCTGAAGCACAGCTGAGTGTTGGGTTTAGCTGTGTGGAATTACTGTGGTACCGCCACCACTGGGAACCTGCAGTCACCTTCCAACAGGGCTTAGGGACTCAGATGCTTGACTGCCTACCAGTCAAAACATGCTTTACTCTACATCAATCAGGAGAGAGGAGTACGGGGGGAGGGGGCGGGGGCGTGGGAGATGGAGGGCAGGGGAGATGTGGAGGTAGAGAGATGGGCATCTGGAGAGGAGATCCTCACCTTCCCCTCAGTGTTGGCAGGCTGTCTGGTCATCCATCTCCTCCCACTCTCTGACCTGCCACCCAAGAGGTGCAGCATCTGTATCTCCACACTACTTATTACTGCCTCCTCAGAGCCCAGATGACGGCCTCCCAGGGCCCCGGTCTGCATGAAAAAACTCCCAAAGCCCTGGGCCCTTACAGCAAGCTGTTTCATTAGCTGACTGAACACACTGTGTGGGTCTGTTTAATACGTCTGATGCTACGGGTTACTTTGTGCTTAATATGGGTTTGAATAAGTCCAGTAAAGGTCTGTCTGTTTCTCTGTTGCAGATCTATGAAAGTGATGAATGCAGTAAGCCCTACTGTCCTCCAGCCGCTAGCTCTGAGGTAAGTCCCGGTTACGATGGTTCACCTAAGGATTATAGGACATTTTACTGATATGAAAATAATAAATAGGCATTTTTATATTTAAGAAAAAAAGAAGAGCCTAACTATATTTGATTTGTTAGATTTGTTGACACATGGATCCGCAGTGTAGTTTTTGTCTCTGACATCTCATACGGAGGAACCATGCTGACAAGCCGTATGATGACATATCCCAGGTATAGGGTCAGAGGTCAAGTTAGTAGTCATGCTTAGGGAGGGGATGTGGGCCGTACGTAGACCCGCATCAGGATTCATGGGATTAGCTAAGCAAAGAAATATGTTGGGAATCATTTTTGCCAATAAATCCAGGAGTATGTAAATAGTGGTGTACAAGACACATGCTGGGAGTGTGTAGTGGCAGAGTGGCTGTTCTAGTTTGCAGATTACACAATAATAGCTTTGAGATATGACACCACTGCTAACGTAAGCTAGTAGGATTAGGCCCCTACAGGAGATAGTACAGGAGATGGTACAGGAGAGTGTTAACAAGATCACTTTTTAATAGTGCTGAACATGTGGCAGTAGAGGTTCAACTCTGAGAATGTTGATACCTGATATGAATTTGATATTTTCACTCAAAACGTCAAATTTTATCCGTATTTATACAGAAGTATAAAAAATATATAGAAAAATGCACATTTAAAGCTGTGCATCTTCACAAAACTGGTTTTGACTTGTTTGGCAGAACATTTTTTTCACATTCATTTATAGTTCAAAATGATTTATTTGCAGTATACACAATTATAGTATTTTCAGAAAGCCATCCCTATAATTAGAAGTAGAACTTTGTGGTGTTTAGGAATGTTTTTATTGTTTTTGTTGACCAAGTATTTCAGCCAGATGATTTTTTAGGTAATCACACACATTCATGTGTAACAGTAAATAATATTATTTGTATGTACATTAGGTCTCAACAAATGTTATGTAGGCCTTCTTAGCCTAGTGTATTAACATCAACACCTACCTTATAACTACAGGCTAACTATTTTTAAAAGCCTAATGTGTTAATTTTAATAGAATGTGTGTGACCAGGACAGTTAACTGGCTCAACTGGCCTTTAAAAAACATCTAAAAAAATATCTAAATACTGTATTTATCTATATATAGTACTGTATTCTTTACACCAATGATCTCCAGACCTGTTCATGGAGGGCTACAGTCAGGTAGGTTTTCTTAATGCCTTGTTCATTTTATGAGCTTGCACCATTAGGATTGTTGGGAAAGCATGCAGGATTGTAGCTCTCCAGAAGCAGGTTTGGGATCACTGGTTTACAGAAATTGATTAATATTTGTTTAAAAGTCATTTTCACACTCGTGGTCTGATGTATCTAGGTTTGAATATAAAATATAAGAGAACATGTAGGCCTACCTTTCAAAGATATTGGATTGTCTGGCCAGAATATACTTTTATCATACATTTATGAATGGCAGTGCCTGGAGTTTGAGTGTGTAACTGTTCGATAGTAAACAGTTTTTAACACTTGATAAAACCGTAAACAGCACCCATCAATCTCTGACATTTGTCTGACAACACGAGATCTCCCTGACATCTTTCCATCTGACAGAAATGGTTAGATACCAGGCATGCGCTGTCACAGTGCGAAGGTGGTCACGGAAGATGCTGTGTTGAAAAGCTTGTTGAGTGTTGATTGTGGAGTGAAGAGGACAAAATCCCTCCCCATCCGTGCCTAGTGATAATGAGTGTAACTATAAACACCATGGATCACACGTTGGAACTATTAGCTAGTTGGTTACTCACAGGTTGTCAGAAAGTTCCAGCAGACTGTCTGGTGTTTCATCACACATTATTCCTCCTGTGTTGTCTGGCTCTTCTCTTCTTCATCTCTCCTTCATTTCAGATATATGTAATTCTGTCCCTGGGCAGTTCCAGTCTATTTGTTTTTTTATTACATAATGTATCATGTTTTCACCCCAGGATGAGTAGCTGCTGCTACTGGAAATCCTGATAGAATGGAAGAGTGTACATCCCCAGAGAACAGCTCAAACAGACCTGTGTGTTTGGATTTATGGGACAGATTAGCGTTGTCTGGACTCAATGAGCTCACTGAGGGGGCCGGATATCCGTCTGACCGCTAGGCTGGCCTCTACGCCCCGGGCCACAAAGCTCGGTATTGACACTGAGTCAGACTGAATGTGTCCAATGTTCCAGCCAGAGCAGCTCCCTCCAATGTTAAATGCCCAGCCTTAAAAATAAAATGTCTAATTTGGCTAAAGAAGGGACAAAGATGTCTTTCTTATGGACATGCTTCAACGTCTTTCTGTTGCACTCTGTCCTGAAGTTTGATGAGGGTACACGTCTTTAGTGGAATCAATATTCTTTCTCAGATTTTTAGGGTTAGAGAAAAAGCTACCAAGCTCTATTGATTGATGTTACCTGCCTTTCATCTGGTCTCCGTCTCTTCAACACCAATCTCCCGTTCGATGGCTTTGACCACTCTCGGCTGTTTTGTGGTCTTTCAGAATGCTGGTTGTAAGAAGGTCACAATTAATCAATCAACTCTGACAAGCTAATCCACTGAGGGAATGTATGGACTGTTTGTGTCTGTTAGTTATTCGGCAGGATTTTCTACAGGCTGATGATGTGTTGACGTTGCTTAAACAAGCTAGTGAGTGAGGCTGCATATCAGGGGCGATACTGCAGATGTTCAGCCGGATGATTAGTGGTGTAGTTGGCTACCGGCCAACCCTTACCTGTGCGCCTGAAGGATTGGACTGTTGTCCCTCTAACATTCGGTAGACACCATATTCATAATGATGCTCAGAAGTTGAAAAAGGGTAATGGCATTTTGCCTAATTTACATTTCAGGGATTTAGAAATACAACCGCGTTACTAACACTGGATAGTATAATTTTTTCTGTCAAAGTTCAACAACTACTTATTTTTCCTTTCCTAGGGATAGTAAGGTATTATGTTTTCAATCTTTAGTGATGCATTTAAGACAAAATCTTTCTCACGGGTAAAAGGCCATGTGAGACCTGTGAGATCCACCACAACCTCTACCCCCCCACACCTTGGTCCCACACTACCTGTTATCAGAGCAGTGTTGTAGTAGACGCCCCTGTCCGTCTCTCCACCCAAACACCAGCATCCCTTTCTCCGCTGTCAGCACCTCCATTCCTCTGTCACGCTCCGCTGCCTGGTAGCACCTTAAACGGACCGGTCAGGCCACAGCACAGGAAGTGACAGTGACATTAGCGGCTCACTTTTTTACACTGGCCTACTTGTTGTTACTTTTGCTTGAACAAACGGGTAACAGTAACCGAAAGGCTGCATTTCAAAATGATGTCTGATATCTTGTTTATAATTAGTCAGGTTGTCTAATTTCCTTTTTCTGTCCCAGTTTCCATTTCTTTTAGCTAGCTATCACTTGTAGCAAAATTTAATAGGAATTATAAACTTGTTATTATCTAGCTATCATCTGGAGCTAAATTATTGGAATTTAACACCCACTGTTAGCTTGACAGCGCCAGAAGTGGTTTCACCTACCACGTCTCGCATTATCGGAAAAATACTAGCATAAATGAGCAGGTATCTAAGATTTAGTCACACACCAAATTATAGTATTTCTAGACTGTAGGCATGTCGAATTCACTATGTGAACATGGAGTTTAGGTCAAGTATTCCTTTAACCAATGCCGTTAACCCACATGGCTCCAGGGGTGCCATCATTAATTGCTAGTTATTCATTATAGAATTTTTAACTTTTGATTCCTTATTCTGAAGGTACAAAGTGGAGGTTGAATGTTAGGAATGATTCCCCCTCCTACTAGAGGAAAGACTGAAGTATAAGACACAAACAGACACATTAAGATGTGTCCTGAGGCTTGGCAAAGCTTCTGGAACGTTGAGCAGGCCGTGAATGACTGTACTGTCACACAGCAGCTACTTGGGCTGAACTGAGCTGGTCACCAACCACCAGCAGAATGAACAGTTAGTTTCCATTTCCGAAGTATTAGATGGACAGACAGAGTAACATAGTGACAGACCCACAGACCGACAACCCCTCCCCGTGGCAACCACCTTTCTCTCTTTCTGAGAATATAAACAAGACCTCATTAACCTGGACAGAATATTGTAAATGAACCAACTCTCTGTTGCATAACTCCCCTACAGGTTAGAGCAACATGTTGGCCAGAACATTAGCAGGCTTTATGTCGACAATGTTCTGATGCCTTACCCAGATGGACCTGTTGCTGGAAAATGAAATTACTGTTTTCTTGTTTTCATGTACAGCCATGTTTTTCCAGCCACCTTAGTAAGAAAACCACTGTTATTTGCTCCAGACTCGCTCTGTCTTTGTTCCTGTGTGTTTTGAAATGTTTATCTCAAACAAAAATGCTCCGTTTTGTCAGGGACTTAAGTCAGAGTTTGTTATCTGGAACGATTGTCCCATTGTTTATCCTGTGTGACAGATAGACATGCAGGCAGGCAGACAGACAGACGAACAGACAGTGTCCAGTATTCACATCACATAAACAACATCTATCTGTGGTCAAACTCTTCGGCTCCAGGCCGTAATCACCACAGCAACTGTATATCTCCCTAATGAGAAGCCTGGTCATTGAAGTGTTGCTGAGTCATTGGTTGTTCCTACTGGTTGTGACTTCCTGGCGTTGTGGAGCCTCTAAAGCTTCTGTGGCCTGTGGATTGACTGCGGCGTCGCCCACAGCCCCTTAATGCAGCACTGGCTGTTTTCCCTTCAGAGACACGGAGTCGCAACCAAAAGCCAAATGCTGGAGCTTCTGGAGCCAGTGTCAGGGCAACCCAGAATCAACGCTATCCCCAGGCTGTTGTTCGTGTTTAGGGGGAGTAATTGGCCTCAGATGACCTCTAGAAGTAAAGGCAACCAGCAATCCTTCACAAAATATGAAATCATATGGGTGGCACATATAGCTACATCAGACTTACTAGCATTCTGATAGATGTTTATTTATTTGTATCGTGGTAGATGGGGGGGGGGGGGGTCTAGTCATGGGGGGTCTGTACAGTTACATGCAAGGGCAATATCTTTCATTATAAATTGTGTTGTTTTGACTATATACAGATGGCTAAATGCTGGTAGCTGTAGAATGTGAGGTCATACAAAGTGGGTGTGACATCACACCCCTTTCTATTGCAGTAGTTGCGAAACAAGTTTATAATCGCAATAAGGCATCTTGGGTGTTGGCGGTATTAAGAACAGATCTTTTCTGTGATATTCTGGCCACGCTTTATTGCTTAATTATTTTTCCTTTCTGATGTCAAAACATTATGCTGATTCAGAGTAAAGAATCCCAGTCTATACTACCCCTGTCCTTTAGAAAACCGCCAACATCCCCTCTCTGTAAAGAATCCTCAAATATATATATGTACACCATCGATATAAGAGCTATTATATGAAACGACTCGGTGTCAAATTAATTTCTAAATGGCTAATTGCATGACATCTTTGCACTGCACTTTGAGCCACTGCCATTTTGTGCATTGGTTTAAAAGAAACATATTGATTTGTGTGCTGCCGCGGGCCTGCCTCTCATCCCCCCCATCACCACATCCTCAGGCTGGACAGCCTGGTCAAACGCCACTCTTTGGCTCCCCCTGAGGGTGGTCAGTGGGAGTGCTGTGAAGAAACCCTGAAACTGTACATGTTGACAGGCACATTGTCCTAGTTACTGTCAGATGGGTTCATAGTGGCGGGTGTCATGCCTCTAGCTATTACCTGACACAGCCACAGAGTAGGGAGGCTAACAAAGCTCACGCTCCATGAAACAGCGGGAGTGTGAATAACGTTAGTGAGAGCTCTGAACAGGATTGGTCTTGATTTGACACAATTGACAAAAGCCTTTCATTTTTGTAAATGCTTACTAAAGTAAATGCTCACATTAAAACTTCATAGTAATTTAGTGAAGCACTCAGATCTGTGAGTCATTTGACCGTCACAGGCTCTAAGACCTACTGTGCCACATTTCTTATTTATCATGATGCCCAAGAGCTAGCCAGCTGTCTGTCTGACAGTGTGTGTCTCCTGACACGTGTGGGCGTTTACACTCACTGTTTCATGTGATACACACACCGGTCTCCTCCCTGTCTCTCTAGCTGTGAAAACGTTGTGATACGTTAGCCACGTTAACCACCTCATTATGAACACTTCCCATATCATATGAGGGGATCAAGTTGCCCACCTGTTTGTGTAGACCTGCAGCTTGGTTGTATCTGTTGTGTATTTCTTCTTCTGTTTGTTCACAAACATACTTCCCGTCACAGGTGAAGCAGCTGGACCCCATAATGCATGATTCCAGGTTACACACATCCCATAATGTTGAGGTCAGCAGCCCAGCAACCAGCGACCTCTTACATGACCAGGTGAGCAATCGCAGCATTCAGAGTAATACCTGTCTGTAAATAGATAGAACATGGCCATGCCGTTTAGTGTTGAACAACTTTGGTTGATTATTATGCAATCATTAATTTCCTCTTTTGTGCAGATGTATGATGAGGAGGTGTTCCCAGAAAATATTTTCACGCTGCAGATGACGAAGCCTGCCTGCACCGGGGACTTTGGTGAGGGTTTTTTCAAGGGTTTTGTTGTCCGGCACACAGGCACCAGGTGTGTCTGTCACTGATACAGACGTCCTATAAATCATTGGTTTAGTTGCAGATTTAATTACAGGGTCATTGCACCGTGCGCACCTTTGCCAACTCTCGTCTGTGTTGTCAGGCTTCGCAGTCACCGGGCACATCGACGCACTGAGGAGAAGCTGCATCTTTGTCAGCGAGGTTCTGCCTGAAGGACTGGCCTTTAGTGAAGGTACGTTTAGTTCACTTGACTTGGACTTCCTCAGGATTTGTTTTTAGAATGTAGTGTGTCTATTGTGCTTTGTGTATTGTGTTTGTTACCCAGGGCTGAGGCCAGGGGATGAGGTTCTGGTTCTGAATGGTGTAGGCGTGTCCAATCTAGACTTGGCTCTGATTCAGACTCTGTTCGCCAAGCAGACCCTACAGCTGACTCTCAGACGGGATGCCCTGCCCACCTCACCCGTAAACTCTGGGCCCAACCAATCACAGCTGCTACAGCACTTCTTGGATACACACCACCGTGCCAAGTCCACTACTGGTGAGAAAGTGCTCATACACAGTACTGTATCTCCGACAAATGGTCTAACAGAAGTATTGTAACTACGCAGCCTCAAGTCACTGGTGCAAAGAACAGTTGTGCGTGAAAACACAGGACTTAATTTATTTAGTATAAAGTAGGCTCAATCACTAAACAACTATAGTAGACAGATTAATAAAGCATTACTTTTTATTTAGGATTAGTTTTTTTGTTTACGATATATACTGTGCACTGAAATCAGTAAACAAACAACTTTTCTTTACACCCCACCATGTCTGGATTAAAAAGTCATAGTACCAGGGGCTTTGTTTTTATAAAGCCTTTTTAAAGATAAGCTTTTTTTTAAAACATAGCTGCTGTTGACTTATTGTGATTTGTTTCGAAATGTTTTTCTTTTCTACAGGCAGATTTAGTCAAACATTTGCTTTCTAAAATGTAGCCTGTGTTTTTCTCACAAACAAACTGACAGCCTCAACCAACCATATAAATAATCTCTATATAGTCTCAAAATATCATTTCTCATTCAAGTCATGACAGGCAGCATTTAATGTGTAGCATAATTTTAACAGTCATTTTTCACAGTCACATCTTCTAGAGGCAAACTCTTTATGAAAACATTTCTGTCTAGTATCACAATGGAAAAGGTCCCTATTTGGCTTTCTTTTGACCGACAATCGGAACTCTTATTTTGTAGTAAAAAGTACATTTTACAAAATGTGTCTGCCTTTTGGGTTTCCATACTGTACAAGCCCAGGCGGCCAAAGGGCTTCAGTTCATATTTCCCAGCATTCATTTGGCTCTGCACAACAACATGACAGCCAGCGTTCCTGGCCGTGGCAGATGGCTGGTGAACGTGTCAGGGGCACACTTCCATAAAATCGCGGCTACTTGGCAGCTACCCGGTATTGTGTGACAGGACGGAGCGCACTTTCAGCATGTGTGGTTGCAACCTGCTTCCGATCCGCTCCTATCACTTAGAGACTGTTTGTCAGAAAGGTGTTGCTATGCGTTGTTTTGCTCCACTAATGGGATTCTATTATTGAGTCACTTCCAGAACATTAGAGAAATGCACATCTCAGTGATCAATACCAACAATTGTTTCTTGGTATCAAATGACCATAACATTATAAAAACAAAAACAAATACAAATGATCAGTTATTCAAGAAAAAACTCACTCTCCATCTCACTCTTGTACAGTCATGTACTTCTTGCCCCACATCTTACAGTATGTTCTATAATGAACAGAAAGATGGTTGCTTGTCACTTACTGTACACCCTATTAACCACAAACTTCCTGGAAGACAAGTAGTTCCTCAAAATAGATCAACCCCAATATTTCATATTTCCTCAAGCCCCATTGACCCTTCGCAGTCAGACAGACTAAAGGGAGTGTTTTAATAAGACTAGGTTTCAGTAAAGGTCCCATCTTACTGTAGGCTTAGTTTCCAGAGAGGATTTGCATGATAAAGAAGTGTTCTGGAGTGTGGCCTTCTAAACAGGGCTGAGTCATCCACAGTTAGATGAGCAAGCTTTATTCTTTTAGTTTTATCTTTTTTACTTCACAAAATATTCCTCCTTGGCTGGCATTTACTTCTAAGGTAAGGGTATGCATTCCTTGAATAAACATTCATAATGTCCCTGATGAAATTTCTTGTTATTATTAAGTTTGTGTTATTGTTTTGCTTGTGATGCATGAGTTTACATTTTCAGTTTTGTGCATGAGTGACTCAGGGTTTCTGTTCCCACATGATCTATACAATTTGGAAATTCATGGAATAAGTCTTTAATATTATAACTATAAGAACTTAAAAAGGAAATATTTTTCTTGTAATTCACTCTCCCGAGCATCAATTTGGAATGATGCAATAACTGCAAGTTAGACTGGAAGCAGAGAAGCAAAAGACAGAAAATATATTTTTCTTTGTAGTAGTCAGGTGTGTTGAGTTCTTTCAGTTTGTTGCAGACAGAATGAATTACTGTAGATTGTCACACAAAGCTCCTAAACTAAAACTCCAGGGTATCTGATTATGATGTGCAATAGTTCAATTTAGCCAAAGTTCCTTGAAAATTTGAAGCAAAGCAAATCTTGGTACACTTGAACTCACATCAGTGAGCTGTGAGAGACCGCAACATGACTGCAATTCCTTTCTCTGGCTCTAGAGGGGGTGTGATCACAGTCAGGCTGATTGGAGTGTAAGATGGATGGCAATCTTCTATGAGCACAGTCTGTCGTATATAGACTATGCCAGCAGTGGCTCAAATACTCTTCTTTGGGCACAGTCTGTAATTTATAGACTTTGCCAACAGTGGCTCAAATCTCTGAAATATTGATATGCATTATTCCTTTCTCTCTTGTTTTTGTCACGTATTATTTGGATGAATCACTTTGGTAAAAGTGGCGCTTAAATATGGAGACGGAATAAAACCAAGATGGACGGTACACCATACTAGATTTAAACTGCCGGCCTTTCTGTGACCTAAGGCCTCACGTCCTAGTTTGTACTGGACATGTTGCTTTTGTAGTTGCTTTTGTTTGAGATATGCTTAGCAAAGTGTTTGTTTAGTGTTCTAGTCTGGGGTTTTCTGAAAGCTTCAAAGAGCATTCCACATCTATGTGTTTACCTACTTTTCCCAGTACGCAACAAGGTCAAGCCAGTTAATTGTGCTCAAGTACTGGGCTTGTAAGAAGCTGGTAGGGGCATTCAGATAGGGAGTGCCAGACCAGTGGTTAATCCAGTCAAGGGCAGCCTTCATGTAGTCATTGGCAGAACCATGTGACGGAGTGTTTCCTTACAGTTGGGTTTTCAGAAACCTGCAACAGGACTTGCGACCTTACTTCATGTAAGGTGGCTGCTAACAGACAGAGGGACTTGTTACTTCAAGCGAAAAATGATGCTGCATTTGTATTTACTAGTGAATTGTTGGACATCTGCAGTACTGTGGTAAAATTTTACTAGAGAACTGTACTTGTGTAACTAGATATGCTAAACTGTAATAATCACTTATTGTGAAATGATCAGCTACCGATGCAACATCACTTCCTCCGCGCACAGTGGTTTAAACTGTCTGTCTGTTGATGCCATTAATAATATGAATTGTCTTTCCTGCCCAGATGTGTCCACTGTTCCTGAGGTGCCTGGTGAGTCCATAGGCTTTGAACTGGACGATGGTTTACAACACCTGCCGAACAGCCGTCGGGCCGTAAAGCACAGCAAGGTAAGATGGAACGATCATGGCTTTTAACATTGCCCATATTTGGCTGAGTGTGTCAGCATATTCTTCCAGATGAGCAGGAGATGCTAGAGGTCATTTTGAAGCACAGTGGCAAAAATAGGTACGTGTGTGCAAATCACTGTGATGTTCGTATAAATGTGTGTGGTACTTACTTGGCGCCAGTCGCCAGGGACGGCTACGATGTGGTAGCGGCACGCTCTAGATGCTTTGGCACCTCAGTTAGAGATCTCTCTATAATTAGAGCTCCCTGGACTCAGTCTAAAGACAGATTATTACTGTCACACCCAGAGACACAGGCACTGTTTCTCTGTCGTGTGCCGCTACTGTCGATGCCTGCCAGGAACCCCCGTGCTGTCACTCTGGGGCTAATATCAGCCTAGATGCCCTGGATAGCAGGAAGTAGTAATGGGTTAAGATCAGCCTCCATAGGAGTAGCACAGTCTGTTTACTGGAGGGATGGAATTTGAGTGTTGTTTTTCTGTCCTTTCTGAGTGATTATCAGCTTAGATTTTTATTAATAAAGCCTAATATTGGATTTTAATGAGTTCTCACCATGAATATTATTTTGTTTGAAGGGGAGAACTCTAGGTTTGCTCTGTAACAGTGATTGGGGGTGCTTGTTTCAAACTGTAACTGCTCTGTTTGTCATTCTGTAAGTATGCAAATTGATCTCAATTGGTGATTCAATTCATGTTTATTTTGGTGCAATAGCATTTTTGTTATGTTTTTTATATGTAAATAGTAATATTTTAAGTCATTAAAGTATGGCCTTCTTTACCTAATTCTCATTCACCTAGATAGCTGCATTTACGTATTATGTTAATGCTATGTCTTACACAGCCGCTGAAAATTCTGTCAGCTCACCGACACATATACGCACATTATAGACAAACTCACTCTTGTTTACCGAAATGGTGCGCTGGTGGAACTCTTTAAAAAAAATGAATGGAGAATGGCGGTATGGTTTGACAAAAGACTGACAGAAAAAATCCCCTAGTACAGGTACTTGTTAAACTTAAGGTCTTCTACATAGTTTTCAGTAGCCATGTCAGTGAGGCCATGTAAAGATGCCATTTGTAGAACTAATAACATACCAATAACTACTTCAAGTGAACATCTTATTAACACTTTAAAAACTGTATTTTTTACTCTAAAAAAAGGTAATGGTGTGAGATGATTCCCCTACACTGTGCAGTATATTGTTCCAGACAAAAGGAAATCCTAAAATGCATAACCTATATCAAAGGATGACTGGGGCGTGCACAACTCAATGTTATAAATTCAATTCCTGTTCAAATGGCAAAATAAGCATTGCTTAATGTAGGAAATGTGTGTTTCATCTAAACGGCCTTTTCCAAAAACAAATTATATCATTAAATACACTTACTATATCTTTTGTAATCTAAATATCCAGTCAAAGACAAACTTAAAGATATTTATTTTCCTCTGAAATTGGAGCATCAAGTCAGACTGGCACATTCACACAATTCTGCAATCAGATCCATAAATGAGCCAATTGTACATCTGTTCTCTGCCAGTTGTTCATGAGACAGCATAATGATTTCAAGTAGTCCCCTTGCTGCTACCAGATCTAGCTGACGACGCCCGCTGTCACCCTCAGGGTACAGCTGACAGAGTTCGAAGTCTCCAGGTCTCACCTCTAATCTGTTTTTTGACATTCAGCTCCACCAAAATTTCTAAGATTATCTTTGCTGCTTTGCCAGATGCAGTGAACATAAGAGATACATCAATTTCAGCCAAATACCATATAGAAGGTTTGCATTGTGTTGGTACACATGGTATACTGACCAATATGTTTGAGGGGTCTTTTTCTGGATCGAGGAGGGCCAATCAGGCAAAGAGATATGCTGGCTGCGTTTGGTAGAGGGACTGGACTGGGGGAACAGAAACATTTCATGCTGATGACACAGCTGATAATATGCTAGGACTGTCTCTCCTGTACAAGCTGGTGCACACAGTCTGATTTTGAAATATTACAAAATGCAGCGATGGATTTTATTCTAAATGCAAAGAAAAATGAGATGTATGCTATTTTCTAGATATCAGAACCTATTTTTGGAAGTCCCAAGCAAGACTACCCTGAATGGTTCTAAAGTTGTTTCTTATATTGGTATTTTGTTTGATATTAATGAGTTGGTTCACAATCTAAAGATTAGAATAGTTTCATTTTATAAAAAGTTGACTGTCGCATCAGCAGAGAAAAATATTAATGTAAGCAACAAGGGCTCAGCTGTAGAAAGAGATGGGTGTCAGATGATTTTCTAGGTATAAAGAAGAGGAAATTCATCTCACTGATTACCACAACATATCAAAATGTTCATTGGCAAACTAAACAGCTTTTATAAAACCAGTAGTGTAACTAAAGATTGTGTTGTCAGTGAAGATATTGGATTGTTTTGTTGCATTTGTAACAAACTACTAACTACCGGTATACAGCTCAGTAGATTTTGAACCATTTAAAGTTAACACAACAATTGATAAAGCCGTGAACAAAACTCGTTATTTACGTCTTTTTAACTATGGATAACACAAAACAGAATGTAAGCACTTACCATGTAGTTGTTCTTCTGTCGCTCTCACCCTGACACGCTACATCCAGACACAAGTGTTTCCTTTCGTTTACGTTAGAACAGGCAGGGAACCACAAAACACACTATTTCTGTCTTTAGTCTTGCAAAAACACGTACCGCACTTATGTGAATTTGGTGTTGGCATAAACTAGAAAGGTACCGCTAATGGATAAGGTATCTACTGTTGCTTCTCTGGCGAGTTCATTGTTTACGTACAGGATGGTGCAGGAAGGACGTCACGATCTCAGACTTCAACGTCACGGCATTCACACATCCCAGTTAGATCTGCCTTTAGACCTGACTAGTCACGGGGGGCATCTGTCGAGAAAGTGTCCCATATTTACTCCGGGGGCCTCGGACGACAGTTCACATTTTCACCCATTTAGACCATAAAAAATGTATCTGCAACGCAGAACTGACGACGATTGCCGTATATCTACATTAAATCTATAGTAGCGTAAAAAGGGCCTATGTTTTTGCATCTTATTAAAAAGGTTTCTGCATGATGGTAATAAACCAGAGGTCTCTGCTGTGTCTGTCTGTCTTATTGAGTAGCATTAATGAGCTGTCATCAGCAGGGGCAGGCTTTAATGACCCAGACTTCAGTTGGCTCTAACAGAACATTGCAGCAAAGAGGGACTGATCTGTATGCAGTTTGATGCTTCTGAGCTCCCTCTTGAGACTGTAAACACCAGCTGAAGATACGCACTATTTAGACTGGCTATTTGCCTTGCATCCTTGTGCCATGCACTTTGATACAGCATGTTGTCAATGTTTTATAATGGAAAGCTTTAATACACTATACACTGCAAATTATACACTGCACTGCTACAATGCCCATAGTGTTTAGTATGTTGTCTGTGTTAAGTCTAGTAGCAGGTCAGTAGGGTTTAGTATGTGGGCTGTGTTAAGTCTAGTAGCGGGTCAGTAGGGTTTAGTATGTGGGCTGTGTTAAGTCTAGTAGCAGGTCAGTAGGGTTTAATATGTGGGCTGTGTTAAGTCTAGTAGCAGGTCAGTAGGGTTTA
>JACXGM010006621.1:0-16123 GCA_016801145.1 Umbra pygmaea | reverse complement strand
TTAATATGTGGGCTGTGTTAAGTCTAGTAGCGGGTCAGTAGGGTTTAGTATGTGGGCTGTGTTAAGTCTAGTAGCAGGTCAGTGAAGTGATGTATTTTTGAAGACAGGTGCCGTTGCACTCTCTTTTTGCTCAGTGACAAGAATTAGTCTTATATTGCTCGATCTGCAATGCGGGAAACAGTGCTTGTGCGCGTGTGTGTGTGTAAGATACTGAGACAGTCAAAGGGAGCACCATGCGATAGTGTTGTGGCAAATCTTACTGCTGTTACAAACTGTGGATATGTAATCTTGAGTCAGCTGGTGTCCCAGTGTGGAAATGCAGCAAAACAATCTATTGAATGGGTAACAACTCAACCATGTATCAAGCGGTGACTGTATCACAGGAAGAGAGACTAATTTCAAGCCTTTTGTCACAATATGTAATAGCCTACTGCGAAACACTGACTGACTTTGATTAATTGGTCTAGGGGTTTCTAATTTCCTAACATTGGAGCAGTGAGGATTTGTCTGAAATGTAATATGAAGCACAGTTAACTCAGGATTTATCCTGGTGTTATAATCTAAGGGAATTGGTGTCATGTTGTTGTTTGTGTCTGTTGTTTTAAGACTTGTTTCTATCAGTGGTTTACATACAGCTTGAAGGTTACAGACACCATGGCGCTAGCACGCCTCAAAGCTATCTCATTGTATTTGCTGTCTGCATCTCCTGGTGTAGATAATGCTAAACTTTAATGAAATAAGTGACTAAAGACAATAAAAAGTGACATTAGGAATACACACAGTCATAGGAAAAAACATATATTTATAATATGAATAATAAATTAATAATTATTAATATTTATTAATTGTGCACACTTAGATGAAAACGATCACCTGATTTTTTACAGCGAGTAAAAGAAAGTAAAAGAAGTACAGTGTCAGTATGCAGGGCCTTTGATTATAAGAAGCTCTGCACGGTCCTTTTATAGTCTTGAGGCAATGGTGCTGCATTGTGGGTAAATTGTACTATATGCCATGCTTTTTATGTGCCACTGTAGGTTAGAGAACAGTTAACATAGTGGGTGGCTGAGGCCTGGTTATTGTTAGGAATGACACCCCCTGGTGTATTGGTATTGGATGGCAGGGGGCTTGGTTTTTGTGGTGAACTTGATCTAAGTGCCTAGGAGGCAAGGGCAGTACAGTTGCCATAGCAGTCTGTCTGATAAACTCTTATCACAATGGCCTGGATATCCTAGATCTCTCTCTGTTGTACTTTAAACCTGTTGATGTGGGCAGGGACGTTCTGGCCCCTCTCTTCCGGTTATTCACAATCAGCGATTTCTCCTTGCTGACGTTTCTGGAGAGCCCGTCGGTCTGGCCCCGCACGGCAGGCCCTGACCTTTATGTAGGTTGTCTCGTCGTCATCAGTGTTCAGGCCTACACTACCAACATTTCCTTTGGGTACTTTAGCACAGGAATGATGGTGTTCTGTTTGAAACGAATATGAATATGAATTATAACTTTAGATTCTTGGGAACAGGCCTGGTCTTAGCTCCAGAAGTGGGGTACGTCACATCGGCTGGCATTAGCATCAGCTGTTGTGATCCAGGCGCCATTGACCCAGGTGGCTTAGCTTGAGTTACGCTCATCTACTGCACTTCCTGCCACCTGTAAATCAGTAGAGTACACCTCTGTAGGCTCTCAGCTGTCAACCTCCCATAGCTTTGGTTTCATTTACTTATTGATTATTTTGTGGAAACCAAGTGGTCATTTCAGGAAATCCTGTAACTGGGCAGTGTATTAACAATGGCAGTATTTTCACTAGAGTATTTTTAGGTTAGTGTCAAGCCTTTTGTTATTCTGTTTTTGGGTCTAGAACAATTGAAAGAGAGATGGATACAAACGGAGCTGTGTTTAGGAGAAGGCTGATCCCCCCCCCCCCAAATTTGGACAGTCCCAAGTCCTTCAGAAGTAGGTGTAGGGGTTGGAGTGGGTAGCGGTGATGACTAAATCTGTCTGTCACCATATGGCCGTGACTAGCCTAATAATCTGGGCTTACTGGCTGGGCAGCAGTCCCGGTGTCTGGAGAGGCCGCACTGAAGAGAGACTGGGAAGAGGGAGGCAGCCGTAGAGGTGTAGCCAGAGGATTGGAGAGGCAAGCTGGGTAGGACTGGCAGGCCCGTGACCTAGGGCTGTGTGATGGCTGCGAGGAGGGGGGCGTTCGCGGACGATGAAGAGGCCAGACCCTGCGTCTACCTCACCACCCTGATCGAGTGGTTCATCAGGGACCAGTCCCCAGCTCAGGCCTTGTGTTCCCTGCTGGCTGTGGGCTGGTTCTGGCCCGGAGCCTGCGTGGCAGAGGAGAAGGATCTGTGTTTGGGCTCAGCTCTGCTCACCCTCAGACAGCTGGTGAAGGATAGCCTGGCGGGTTTACTGGACCATGTGGCCGTGTGTGTGGCCTGCAAGAAGCCGTCCACTGGATTACTGGTAAACCACCTCTGTGTTTTGTTTGTGGCGTAATGTCGTGTTTAATCAGGCTGGACTCAGGCTGGTCTTCTATTGAGATAATTTAGTTTTAGTCCAGTTCTCCTGGCTGGTCCAGTCTGGTATTACTGAGGATTTGTTCCAGAACATTGCATATGGAATGTTATTGAAGGGGGTTCCAAACTTTTTGCCCCCGGATTCCCCTTTTCACATTTAAAACACCTGAAACCATCACACATTTGTGTCTATATAGATCTTATTTTGTATTAAATATAAGTAAACATGTTCAGAGGTCATTTTTTGCAGTAGGTCAAGTAGCCCTCAGTGATGCTAACGGTATCCCTCAGGGTCTGTTGAAGTCTGTCTGATACAGATTTAATTTCAAAGGAATCAGTATACTTAACATTACAATGACCTGAGTGATCAGTGTGGCTCATTACAGTTTATTAAGTACAGTTGTCTTGGCTGTTACTGTTTTTATTGCTTGCTTTAGTTCAGTGTCCTGTTGGTAGCCTGTTACAGGTCTATTGAGATTTTATCAGACGTCCTCATGTCTTGTTTTGATGTGAAAGCAGGTCATGTGGATAGCAGAGTGTTTCCCCATTACAAAACGCTCCTTTCTGTGCTTTCAGTTTTTTGGATCCGTTCTCGTGTGGAGCAAAATGCTTCACTGCTTCCGGACCATTCCTCAGCTGTTTATTTTATTCTGACTTGTTTAAAAGGCTGCTGTACTGTGTTGAGGTGGAGGAGCATAATACACTAGGTGTTCCTCTATGGAGACATGAGAATGGAGCTGTAATCTGAGGGTGTTTCATTATTTAACAAAAACAGGCACTCTGAAATTTCCTCAGAGACACAGTAGGTTAATATTTGTTAAGAATGAATAATGAAGTGTTTAACGGGAATAGAAGAGGCCTCGCTACCTGTTTGATTCATGAGGAACCGCCTTTACAAACTCGAATGGCAACCTGGCCCAATTAGCCAAACGTGAGAGCAGAACAAACCGGTCAGAGGACAGTGAGCTCTGACACGTGCTGTCCTCTAAGCACTCTGACGCACCGACTGCAAGGACATGGTGCGATTTTGAACCCAAGCTTTTCAATTTATATTTGTATCTCTTTATTTAGATGACAAATCTATTTTGCAGCCAGGAGGATTCTTCTTCTTCAATGATTTTAACAGTGTTTCATCTCTCCAAGTAGGCCAATTTTAAGGACTCTGTTTGACAGAGAGATAGATTAAACACTCAAGTGTTTGACAGCTCCGGTTTCTCTTCAGGCTGTGTCTATTTCTAAATCCTCTGTATTTTATTAGTGCCAGTGGATCCAGGTTGGAGTGGGTGCTAACCTCAGGAGACACTTCGATGTGTTTGGCTGCCAGTGTGTGTGTATGATGAAGGCAGATTTTGTTGGTAAACTACACAACTACACACAGAAACGCACAGACCAGTTGAAACGCAAACAGAAATATTAACCTCTCCACAAACGAACAGATCCCTTGAACTTCTACCCTTTCAGTTCACAATGGCGTTTGTCAAGTTCGTGAAATAATACCCAGCGTTATCAAAAGTTATCCACGTACCTTCATATAGTGCCACACCTCTTAAGTTACCTTGTTCAGTTTCAGGGGCGGATACTTGTTGTATCCAGGGCAACCTACAGCCTTTAAACTGAAAGCACAGGCTAATTATTTGTGTTGTTTTATATTGGGGTGGTCTGCCATCCAGCGGCCTCCAGTCATGTGACCGGGTCTGGAACAGAATAAGCTATGTGAGGGTCTCACCAAGACGATGTTACCCTGAAGCAGAGCTTCGAAAGATAGAGGGGCTCTCTCTGTGTTGTTGTGAGTGGAGATGATAGCCCCTCAGTGGCCTCCCCCTAGCCTGCTGGACACACACTGGTCCTGACAGCCCGGCGGTCCAGAAGGTTCTCACTGTATTGATGTATTGAGAGGATACAAACACAGCAACACCAGCCTCTGCATTATCCTCTCTGGAAGCTGACCAGGGTCACGTGGACCACAGATGAGTTTAGACCGAGAGAGAGCGAGCGAGCCGGAGGAATTCCCCTCCGTTTGCACTGTGCGCTCTGATTGATATGTAGATTGGTGCAGGCGGCGGCGGCGGCGGCGGCAGTTGAGTTGGTCACTAAATGTGAAGAGCAACTCTAAGAGAGAGAGAGAGAGAGAGAGAGAGAAGGAGAACCTGACTTCAACTGATCAAAGACTGCTGTCGGCACTAGCGAGGTGGCGATGCCAGCATCCAGGCCTGGTCGTCTGCGTAGGAAGGGCTGTAACCTGGCCCGTAGGACACAGAGACAGGCCACTGCAGCCTGGAGGCTCCTGTACAGACTGCTCTTCATGGTGAGGAGATGCAGCTGAGTCAATATAGAGCAGAGGACATACTGTATGAGCAAATGCACTGTTTTCTGTTTAAGCTGGGCAGTGGCTATCTGTATTTATGGCTCAACAAGGTTTAGGGCTTGTAGGTTTTGGGAAAGAGGTCATGGCGAGAGACCTTCAGAGATCTGGAGTGTAGTTTGTGAGTCAGCTGTTCAGGTTGGCCTGGTTTTCCCAGGATTCCACTCTAGGCTGCTTGCATTTCCTCAGTGATTCTATGAGGACAACCCAGACAGCTCATGTGTTGTGTACCTCGGCTACAGTACCAACGCGCCCCACTCCTCCTAACCGTCTACCAAGCCTCTGGTTCACGGACCTTGATTGCATATCTGGGTTAGTTGTCAGGCGTTGAGCTCAGACTGAGTTAGTCGGATTGATGTGTGAGACTTCAGTGTCAGGCCGATGAAAGGTCTTACTGCCTGTGTGCCTGTGTGTCTGTGTTTGTTTGTGTGTGTTGGTGCGTATCTGCGCCAGCATGCTTTGCTCGTGAGTCTGTTGTCTACAGATCCTCAGAGTGCCCCCCCCCTCCCGCCACCGCAGCAGCACAAATACACGGCAGACGAAAAGCAACACCAGTGTTCTCCGTCTGTGTGAGGCAGGTTTGTCTCTGAATCTTCCGCCGGATATTTGACTAATATGGCAACGTGATATCTTTCGACGTGTTCCCTCCTCAAACTGGCCCCTCTGCCTTGCATAATGGAGGAGCAATGCTCTGCGTGTACCTGTGCGCTTAAGCACCTTTGCGTGGCTTCTGCGTGGCTACTAGCTGCACATCTGTGTGCGCGTTCCCTCGTGTAGCTACAGTAGACAACTGCGGAGGTCGGTGTATACCTCGTCTCTGTTCCAGTGAATTATCGTTGATCTTGCGGAGCCCCCCTAACCGTTGGCTGGGTGGTCCTAAAGGCCAGCCTACCCCAGGCCTGAATGGTCTGCCCGTCAGTCCACAGCTCAATGCGGTGACTACCCAGGGAGTCCTCTGTCCTCCACATACTACCGTTAAAGCAGCACTGGGACTCTGTCTACTGAATAGCCTTTCTATAATTAGCTAACTAATGACAAGCGGCTCACTTAACAGAGGTGCTGATTTGATGTGGTGTAGCTGACACGGGGTGACTCAGTCAGGCTTCAGACATGGTCTGGGCCCTGCAGCCATGTTCTAATGTACCTTAATACAGTTGATGTTGCTATGCAGAGTGAATGCTGACAAACAGCCTATTCTGAGATACACACAGGTGCACGAGCACACACGAGCAGGGAGACTGAGCCGATGTTTGTCAGGGCACCGGGCAGGAAACTCGTGGCAGGTTCTTGTGTCTACTTCTGTCTTACTGGCACTGTAGAGTTAATGGCAGCAGCTAGCAATGTCTGAATGGGTATTTACTGTTGGAATTACACTCTTAGCCATGGCTTCTGTTTGTCATCTCGTTATGCCCATTGACCTGGATATCGGTTTTAAATATATATGATTAAATTAACAATAATTATCTTGGAAAGCTTTGTCGTTAGATGAAAACTCTGGTGTTCCTAACTGTTTTTGTTTCTCTGTTGCCCATTGCAGAGTGTGGACACCGTGTGCACACTGTACCACACTTTCCAAGAGGGCTCTGGGGAACGGATGGAGGGCCACAAACCCCCCCCGCAGCCAGGGGCCGACCCCACCCCGCTCAGACCCTGCCACAGACACATGAGCAACACGGAGCGGCTCTGCAAGGTCATCCAGGAGCTGGTGGACACGGAGAAGTCCTACGTCAAGGTACTGATGCTGTTATCACGTCCGTATAGGCTTTCAGGGTGATGTCCAGCTGGTTGTTTCAGACCATTTAAACCAGACAGCACATAGACTACCCCAAAATACCCAGTCAGTGACGGTCTGTTTCCATGGCATCATGTGGAGTAAGGCACCTAGCTAGTGCTGTGCGGTGGTCGGCTACATTGTTTATATTCGACTGTAAACACGCTCAACTGTCACATGTACAGCTGAGCTTTCATTTCAGCTCTTTACTCAGAGCTCATAAAGCACTTGGGTCATGATCTCTACCTCGTCTTCATAATGCCTGTCAGTTGATCGTCCTACAGTCTCTACTGAGCCCTGTTGCTCTTTCTTTCTTTCGCTCTCGCTCTCTCGCTCTCTCGCTCTCTCTCTTTCTCTCTCGCCTTTCCTGGTGACAGTGGGTGGGTGATTTGTAGGAGGGATGGAGAATACATTCCCAGCGTCCCCTGCTTCGGCTGTAACCATTTGTCTGTGATGTGCTGCGTTGGCGGGGCTGCGGGGCTATACATCAGGCTAATGAGGCCATCCTTAGTCACGTCTTAACACACCACAGCCACATGAAAACTCACAGCCATCAGAGAGCCACAGGGCGGTGGATGGATAAACATTGGTAGTGGTCACCCCAGCTTCTCCGACTCCTAGCGCTGCTGGGTTATGGGATAGACTAGTCAGATTCATATAGCTAGCCAAGTCGCTCTCCAGAGACTCCTTGTGCACAGATCAGGCACCTGTGAGTTTAATCGCAGAAGTGTAGTCGGTGAACGTAATCATCTCGTACATGGTCTGACTAAAGGCTTCTGTGTTGGATGAGCAGTGTGAGCACCCTTCACCATCCCACATCTTTCCAGGGAGTTGCAGAGCTGCTGACAAGGCAGGGTTAGTGGGAATTGGATATGACCAATTGGGAGGGGAGTAAAATGGGGAAAAACAATAAACATTAATAGGGAATAGCTGATGTATCGCGTGAATGGAGTAGGTATGTGTTCTCTAATACTAACCTCTGTATCTCTGTTGCAGGATCTGAGCTGTCTGTTTGAGATCTACCTCAAGCCTTTGCAGAACGAGATCTTCCTCACCGCAGATGAGGTAGAGGAGTCCAGGAACAGCACTACATCTTACAAAGCACTGTCACAATGATTGATGTACACTTAGTGACCACTTTATTAGGTACACCTATCTAATATTTTGCCTGGATTCATTGCAACATGGATTCAACAAGGTGCTTGTGTCGCCGACTCAAAAGAATCACTCATCCCTGTTACGTCGCACCAATGTTCAAATGTCCAGTTTAGATGACCATGTGTCCACTGAAGCCTTATCTTCCTGTTATTAGCCGACAGAAGAGGAACCTTGGGTTGTCTTCTGCTGCGGTAACCCCTCCAAGGTTTGATGTGTGTGCGTTCAGAGATGCACGTCTGCACACCACTGTTTTTTCTCCAGGATTTTTGGCCTTCCTGTCATCTTGAACAAGCTAGTCCATTCTCCTCTGACTGTTCTCATTAACCAGGTGTCTCACTGGTTTCTCACACCACTCTATTTAAACTTTATAGACTGCAGTGCAATGCAATCCCAGGAGGTCGGCTGTTTCTGAGATGCTGGAACCACCACGACACCAAGGTCATACCGAGGTCAAAGTCACTTTGATCATGTGTCTTTCCCATTGTAATGTCTGATTGACAAACATCTCACCCTTGTCTATGTCGTAGGCTTTAAATATTGAGTTGCAGTTATCAGACTCAATGTTGGTTATTGCATTGGCGAACTGGTGTACCTTATAAAGTGGCCACTGAGGGTACTGCATTATTAACCAAAGCAGACTCTTCTGTCATGTTACAATTAGTCCTTTTGTGTCTATTCTTCCACTGAGGCCACAAGGCTATGAATGAGGAATGCTAATGACCACAGCATTACTGTAGCTTCAATACCACATTACTACTGAACACTGATGTGAACTCAGTCTGACCTCAGTCTTGGAACAACACTCACAGGAGAGATCCATCGATACGCAGAGCTGTGGGGCTGATTAAAACTCCATTAACGGACACTCAAATGTGTCCAGGCACACGGTGGACGAGCGAGCAAGACACCCCGAGAACCTTTTAATGATGCCGTCTGTGGGAGAGAGAGAGAGAGAGAGCGAGTGAAGGGGGCGAGAGACACTGACAGATTGTATTAGAGATGGGATGAGAGAAACTGGCAGTTCCCGAGGGCCTCTACACCTGAGATATCTTAAGGCTGATAACTAAGGTCTGAATGTAAACAGGTTATATCTCCATCCACCTGACCAGTCACCTCTCTTCTTTCTTAGATGGACAGTCTGTTTGGCAGCCTGCCAGAGATGCTGGACTTCCAGAAGGTTTTCTTACAGACACTGGAGGAGCGAATTGCCTCTTCCCCTGACTTCAGCACTCTGGAGACACCGGTGCAGTTCAAGGTACAGCAGCATGGGGCACATACATAGTCGCATGTATTCACCTCAGGCCATACACATGTCATTCATACCCATACATGACATGAATAGGCATTCCACATGTTATAGCACGCTTTATCGTTAAGCCATGCTGTAACGCATCACCTTGCATTACTATAATTTTACATTTAAATAATTTAACTGCCAATTTTATCTGGAGCAACTTAGAGTAGGTAGAGAGCTTTTATAGAGCCCTGGAGGAGCGCTGTCCTGTCACACCTAGAGTTATTTATTATTGAAGAGATGTCACAGCTTCATGCATGCCTGCCTTGCCTCAGCAACACGGGGTATTCAGCGTATTGATTTTGTGATTCCTGGACTGGTGTGTTGATGAACCACTACTCAGGGGTCAGAGGTGACCGCGGCTTTTCCAACGCCGTCCAGAGGGTGGTCAGGGCCTCACTTTTCATGTTCTCTCCATCTCACTCTTCTTTAAACACTCACACTCATCCTTCCGTCTGCTTCCAGAAGCTGCTGTTCTCTCTGGGGAGGTCCTTCCTCTACTACGCTGATCACTTCAAGCTCTACAGTGGCTTTTGTGCTAACCACACCAAGGTCCAGAAGGTTCTGGAAAGAGGTACGGGTCTCCTTTCTGCTGAACAATCCCTAACCTAGAGTTCTGCATCGGGTCCGATACACGTGGCCTTTGCTGATGGAATCTGGCAGTTCAGTTCAGAAACAAGTGAAGTTATTGTAATTGTGTTGCCAAATGTAGTTGCCTCCTGAATGTCTGCGGTAAAGGGGAAGGTGTAGAGGGGCCTTTACCTAACAGAAACACACCCGTTGTGCGAATATGGCAGGGAAGGTTCATTATTAACATGGGGATGAAATATCCCTCTTTGAGTCCCTGCGCTGAGCTTATTTTCCCGCACAACACAGCAATACACTGAAATATTGTTCACTGATTTCTAGCTCACGTGAAAGGGGCTAACATGACAAGATAATTCTAAAGGATTGTTATCATGGTAAAACATGGTAAAACAACATCAGGGTAACGGGTGCTTTGGGAGACTGTATATTACATTCAAAATTGTTTGTCAGGTTTGAACAGCATGGCCTTGTGTGGAGACATAAAGTATTACATTTGAGTTATTTAGCAGTCACATTTATCAAGAGGGACTTACAGTAAGTGCATACATTTAAAATAAGCTTGGTGAATCAACCATTTAATATTTAGTAAATTCTTATAGTTGAGTCAGTAATCAGGAGAAGGCTAGTGTTGTAAAGAAGACCAATGAACATAATGCACGTAGTTTATAAAGACAACAGGATTGGTGGTTGTGGAGGAGTCAGTTAAAACCATTGAAAAAGAAGATGTTTTCTGACGTTGGGCAGAGACTGCTCTTCTAACCTCTAGTGGAAGGTTCTACCATTGAGGAGCCAGGACAGGGAAGTGCGAAGAAGTGAGGTGACCTGGGATGGTTTAATTCTCTAATAAAATCTGTAGATATACACAACATTTTACCCACTGACCATTTATCTCATTATTACAGGTACTGAAATAAATGTAGAAAAATAATTACATATTACAATGTCATTCTTCTCTAGATCCCACCCCCCATTTTTCAATCAATTGGTTTCATCCATTTTCCCTCTAACCCGGCCTTGTTGTCAGCTCCGCAATTCCTTGGATAGATTAGGGATGGTGACGGGCGTTCACATGGTTCCTCCAACCACATGTGGCTGAGCCGGCCGATTCTTTTCACAGTGCTCATCCAACACGAAAGCGTTTAGTCAGATCATCCATGGCACGATTACACTCACCAACAATAGTTCCGCTATTGAACTTCCAGGCGACCGACCACAAGGTGGCAAGTATATAATTCGACATACCTACGCCAAGTCCCGGGCAGCGCTATGCCAATTTGTGCTGCCTCGTGCTGAGGGTTCGGGCACAGTCGGAGAAGTCGTAGTCAGGATCAAAACACTGACTACGATGACGTCGTTTGACCTCCAAGGCAGCGTCCAATACTTAGCCCACATCCTTAGCCTTTAATCTGTACATGCATGAAAGGCTTAAGCATTTGTTCACTTTTTAATTTATTTAAATTATTTGATTATTTCAAAAATATTTAATGTAGGATAAAGGTGTTATTTATATCACATAGCCTTTCTCCCATGTAGAAGGATGACATACCATCTTTCGTAGAAGGTGAGAGTAGGCTCCTTTTCACAGTGATTTCAGTTCTCAATGTATAAAACATTTGGCACATTAATTATTCATCAAGGGAAGCACAATATCCTAATTGTCTACTAACAAACTCTGGAATCATAATGGGAAAATAATAATTGTAGTTATTTGGTGCATTACCTGACAGCCTTGTCCTGATGTCAGGTATTGTATCTGGGGCTTATTTTTCTCCCCTAAAAAATGGACCAGTGCAGGATTCTATCCCGCTCCCAAAATGCCTTCCGGCACCGCCATTGCGTCATTCCCAGCATCCCTTGCACTCTATGTAAATGTCATGCTTGACTAGGCTCTTAGGGGCCAACATCAATAATGTACTCCAGTAAAATGTCTCTGAGTGGAAGTGTTCACTTGGTAAAAAGTGATGTGGTGAAGTGTTGCAGGTCCACTTTACTTCAGCCACCTCTCCTCATATTCCCTGGATATGTCGGGAGTCTTACTGGCTGTTTAATTTCAGCTGTAAATGCCTCTGAAACTGGAAAATGCTTGGCTGACCTCTAACTGGCGTCTTCCGCTGCACATTTCTTCCAATGAATATTTCAGTCAGATACTCTTTCCATTTCAGTCATTTAGGTGAAATCAACATCTGATTGAATCCCCTTCAGTCATTATCAAGCCAATGACACGTCTTTTTAGCAAAGTCTTCTAGTTCTGGCCCAACCTGTTATTTTATTGGCCCAACCTATTGTTTTTTAAGACCAATTAGACAAAATCCATTGTTTTTTTTGGGACCAACCACAGGACATTTTCAGATGGAAGTTGAATCTGGAATCACATCCTCACCCAACATGAAACTTGCAGATGTAGTCTATTGTAACTGTCAGCACTGCAAATGTGACTTTCAAGAACGACTGTATCACTGAACCCAGCATCTTCCGAAAACGTTCGTTTTTTACAGTGGGCTCCCTCTTTAACTCAAACCACAGATTTTTGATTGGATTGAAGTCCGCCGACTGAGATGGCCATGGCAGAACATTGATCTTGTTGTCACAGAACCGTTTCTGTGTGGCTCTTGAGGTATGTTTTGGGTCATTGTCTTGCTGGAATGTCCACCTACAGCCAAGTCCCAGCCTCCTGGCCAGAGGCGACCAGATTGTCAGCCAACATTGCCTGATTTTTGTTGGAATTCATTATGCCATCAATCTTGACCAGTGCCCCTGTGCGTCTGGATTTTAAACAGCCCCAAAACATCACTGACTAATCTCCATATTTCACCATGGGTACGAGGTGCCTCTCTGTCTGCATCTCTGTTTCGTCACCAAACATGCTGATGATGTATCTGACAAAAGTTCAATTTTGGTCTCATCTGACCAGAGCACCGTCTTCCAGTCATAATTTAAATGACGTTTGGCAAACTCCAAGCACTTCTGTCTGTGTCTTGGGGTCAGAAAGGGCTTTCTTCTGGCAACCCTTTCAAAAAGGTTGTAAAGGTGGCATCTGATGGTGCTTTTTTAAAACCTGGTGACCCCAAGACACCAAGGCCTGCAATTCTTTCAGTGTTTCTTGGGGATTTTGTTGCTTCTCTCACCATCCTCCTCCCTATCATGCATATGTGTCCCCTTCCTGTGAGGTTTTCAACTCTTCCATATCTTTTGAATTTTTTAATAATTGCCCTGACAGTGCTCAGTGCTATATTCAATCATTTGTGGATCTTCTTGTAGCCATTGCCAGATTTATGAAGACCTACGACCATCTGTCTCTTTTGAACTGCCAGTTCTTTTGTTTTCTTCATGGTGTTGGATGACTAAAGGATTTTGCATGTGTGTTACCTCATTTGTATACCCTAGTGGAACAGGAAGTGATGTATGGCTAAATATAGTTAAATCGTAAAGGGTGCCATTGATTGTGAAACCTTGATTTGGCACACAGATTTTTAATTTAATCAATAAATTATTTTGGTTGGTTCCATTGATACATTAATAAAGTACAGTATTTCTCACATGTTGGTGTTTTGAGTTTTTCTCTATAATTGTGTTGTTTATATTTTTTACAGTATTGTCTGTGCATTGCCAGTCAGGGGTCCCAGTCATTTTGGAGCCCATTGTACATGTAATCATATTATGCATGCTTTTAAAGATTTGTAAAACATACAAAGCCAAATAAATTCAATAGTGTTCCCCAGTACCTGGCTGTGTTCACCAGGTGAGGAAAGTTACTAATTAAGGTCTAAATGAACTCCTGTTTCCTGGTAATACAAGTCTTAATCCGGAACTTCCTTTACATAGTGAACACAGCCAAGTACTTTTATTTTGTCCCTTTAGGACTTGGCCCATCAATGCCTTTGTGTGAAGTTCATGCCTTGTTAATTTGTTGCTTATTTAGCCAATGCTCCATACACCTTTTCTATCAAACCTTTTCAGGCAGGATTTTTTGTGGATGCATGTCTTTGGGTAGAGAATTTCTTGCACCTGCCACCCCAAATGTAGTAACACAACCTTACAATAATTTTGATGTTGATCTGACTTTTAAATAATTGTAATGCGCTTGAAACAAAACCAATTAAATTAATCTGACATAAGCCTTCACTTAGTGCTTTATATTAGAGCTTAATTCTTGGCATTTTGAACAGAGATGTTTGATAGACACATGTAGGTTGACAGATCCTCATGAGCTAAAATAACTCTGGTTATGGTGTCGACATTGATAATAGCGCAGAGGCAGGCGACATCTCAAAGCACTGCAGCTAACTAAGGCTGGTCTGTAATGAGAGGAATTCTATTAAATGCTGACTGGGGATCGGTAGTCATTTTGAGTGTCCCTGTACAGATGATTGATTATAAATGTTGAACTTAATTTATGTCAGCAACGTTGGCTGCCTCCCCCATATTGGGCGTCCTGCCCAGCCCAGTATGAATGAGAGTGAGCAGGCGCTGCGTCTGCCAGGAGTGGGGAAATTGCACCCTTGTGCCTCTTAAAAACTTCTCATTACAAGGTTCCGCACAGAATTCCTAGAAGCAGGTAACGAAAATGGAGCTTTAATGGCGCAGGGAGAATCTGGCAAGCGGCTGTTCCACCACAGTCTCTGATGAAGCGGAATTAACTAGAGTAGGAAATGGCACGGTACACATTGTCACTACAGCACTCTAGTTACAGTAGGGGTAGCCCATCATGGCCCAGCGCAACGTGGGAATTCAGAGAGGCTTTGGGTGTCTGTCAGCAGTTCTAGAAATTACACTGTCCTCCTTGCTTTGACACCACTGCCTTCTCGCTGCGCCAACACTTTCTGTGTTTGCTGTTTAATTGCCTGCCAATTAATGTGTGAAGTGTCCATGGGACTGTCTGCATCCAACAGCCTCTCAATGCTTACCTCACAGGACTATCAACACCGCACCTCCAAAATGCATACCAGTCTTTACTGCAGCACACAGCAGCTGGACATTTTGTCACTTTTAAACACTGACAGTAAAAATAACTTATGAATCATAGTGCATTTTTAATGGTAGTCTTTTCAATACAGTGGAAGGATTATGTTTAAACCATGTTTTACAGGAACCTACAGGACCTGCAATGTAACCATTTTACTGCAGTGGTCATGCTAGTAGCCTATACTGCCCTCCTGTGGACAAGTTCTATTGCACCAGGACAATCACTGGTCTGTTAAACACCACCGAGCCCAGTCTTTTACGTTGAGTCATTTAAGTGCGTTTGTCTGTCTGCAGCTAAGACTGACCGGGCCTTTAAGCAGTTCCTTGATGCGAGGAACCCCACAAACCAGCACTCTTCCACCCTGGAGTCCTACCTCATCAAGCCGGTACAGAGAGTGTTGAAGTACCCCCTGCTTCTCAGGGAGCTAGTGTCCCTTACGGATACAGACAGTGAGGAACACTACCACCTCACAGGTACAATAAACAGACACACACACACACACACACTAAACACACACACACTAAACACACACACACACTAAACACACACACTAAACACACACACTAAACACACATACACACACATACACACACATACACACACATACACACACTAAACAGACACACACACTAAACAGACACACACACACTAAACAGACACACACACACTAAACAGACACACACACACTGAACAGACACACACACACTAAACAGACACACACACACTAAACAGACACACACACTAAACACACACTAAACAGACACATACACACACTAAACAGACACACACACACACACACTAAACACACACACACACACAATCACCACACACACTTACTTTCTCCTCTTGTCTGTTGTCCCCAGAGGCTCTCAAGGCCATGGAGAAGGTGGCCAGCCACATCAACGAGATGCAGAAGATCTATGAAGACTATGGCTCCGTATTCGACCAGCTGGTGTCGGAGCAGAGTGGCCACGCCAACGAGGTATCTATTCTGTTCACTGTAAAACACACTGCCTCAGTTGCAGCTGCTTTCATCACGCTCATATCTTCAATCTAGACACGTAGTAACTAGCACAGCCTAAATGTGCTGCATAACCATCAGGGCCAATACAGTCTACTCAGGAACACAGTATACAGAATATGAAGGAGCTATTGCCTCGTCTCCATTGTGAGGCTACCTAGGCTATACTAGGCGGTTCTAGGTAGGCTTCAAACCAGGCGTGGGGGGTTGGTATGTCTCCACTGCCTTCAGTGGAAAGTGGGCTCTGATCAGAGACTGTAAAAAATATGGACAACGTGACTGTGACGTCACCCGTTGGTTTCTGAAAAGCATTTTTGAAGCTCATTGTGGGCGGAGACGGTCGTCGCCATCTTGGTAGCGCGTCACTCGACGTCAATCTCGGATAACCAAAAATGGTCAAAGAGGTGGTGCGTGGGTGGAGCTGAGGTGCTTGGTTGCTGATGCCAT